>PVKA01028603.1:0-18555 GCA_004027165.1 Ctenomys sociabilis
TGAGTCACGGCCAATGCTTGACCAGATTGCTCTCTGTGAGAGCCTGAGAGAAAGTTTTCTCTTCTTGTGACTCTCCCCAGGCACACTATAGAACTTCAATCTCTTTCCTCTGTGGCTCCACAATCTCCTTGCTCAGAAAATTTGGAGCTCACCTGAGTCTCATAATATTGCAGTACAGGTTCTCCTATGTCCTGAGTCTGCTGAGCTATTTGGCTAGCCCAAAATTTCTATTTTTAAGGAACTTTAGAGAACATATAAACATCAAATCTTTAAGGATAAATTAATTTTGATTAGTCCTTCTTAAAGAACTAAGGCCAGCTTAAACCTGGATATACACAGAGGTAGGACATTAACAAAGTATGGTGCCTAACATCTAGAAGAGGCTTAATTAATGTTGACTCAATAAAAGCGTAAGTAAACAGTGTTGTCCTTGTCTATGAAAGCTCTATTTATAAAACCTAGTACTGAACATTGTCCCAAAAGCCTTAGTCTCATACACTAAAATGAACTGTATTCAGTGTAGAACACTTTTGTATTGGTGTACACAAAAGCCTTGACTAATATGTAGAGCTTGTTATGCTGAAATATCAACTTGGCTCTCAAAAGAGAACATACAGCTTAAAATGTGGCTTGAAATTATACTGATAAACTGTCCTTCTTTAGCATTTCAAAAATAATTTCCAAAACAAAAACTGAAAATTAACTGCTTTCTAGTATATGAACATTACTATAACACACTTACCAATTAAATGCTTGAACGGTAGTTGATGATCTCGAAGGTTCAGGTGTGCAATATGTCCTACCCTGCTAAACCCTGAAATCACATCTTGACCTTCAGGAAGCACAGCTCCTAAGATCTCTTCTGACTTAAAGTTTTCATAAGTTAGTTCTAAATTATATTTAGATATCTGTGGACTGACATTAAGTTGACTTAAATTACTGAGTTCTCCTTTTTCAAAGGAATCATGAGTAAGTATTTTATAGGGATCCAACATAATTAATCTACATTCTTCATCCTCTGGATCTTCGATTACACGCTTTATGCCTGGGCGCTGCAGTGCTGCCCTTTTAAGGGCTCGCAGCAATCTGTTGGCTACTTCTTTCCTCACCTTAAGCACTGGAATGGTGACTGTCTTTTTAAAAGCTGTCCTGTCAAGTTTTGTCATTCCTCGAACATGAGAGGGTGGTGAAAAGAGTTCAGAGGTGCTCTTACTTGCCTCCATTTCTGGCATGGTTGAGAATCTTCCCCTTTGACCTAATAAAACACCAGGTGCTTTCCTAAGCTTCTGTGTAAGCGTTGTCCATCCTAACAGAATCGACAATTTGGACCCAGTTGGGTTACAGCTTTCTGCTTTCAAAAGTCTTGAGAATCCAAATGGCCTCCGTAAGATTCTTTAAAAGAAAAGAGTATTCATTAATTTAAAAAAATACCATAAAGTTACAAATGAACATGTTCACATTGACTTTTGAGAATAAAAATCTAACTTGTTTCAAATAACCTGATAAAACTTTTTAAGGTGTGGTAGAAGTATACTATCTTTTCCAGGATAGGAAGGAGGACTTTTATTATTTGTAGCTTATGCCCACTTGCTGTCTGGATAAAGGAATTAGTGATCTATCCACCCACTGTACACACTGACCTTCTCATCTACAATCTTTTAGAGAATGCAGTGAGTACTAGAACAGTAGGATGTGAGTTAAATAATCATCTACAAAGGAAGCAGTCAGTACTCCTATGCTTAAGGGTGCTTATTGGAGCAGATACTGTATTATCAGGATTGAGAGTCAGGTAGTACCATGCTGCTTTGAAAATGAGCTTTATTCCCCTCGCATAGGTTAACGCACACAGTTCCACTACAGGTAAGGGATTAAGCAAGAATTTAAAACCCAAGCAAGACTGGCCTCAATGTATTAATATCGGATATTGCCAGGTTGTCTCCGATGCTTTACTGCCATGGGTCTTGTCTAATGTATTAATATCGGATATTGCCAGGTTGTCTCCGATGCTTTACTGCCATGGGTCTTGTCTACAGCTAAGGGCTTCCGCGTTTTCAAAACGAAGCTTTGCCGAGTCTTTTAAGCACAGTATCAGTCACTTTATCTTTGAAAGTACCTAACAGGCGATTATGGTGCGAAAGGCGCTGTACCACTATTGTATTCCGCAACGAAGTCAAAGTTGACGTCCAGGGTTCAGATTGGCCAACCACCTAACGAGCAAGGCGACCCTACGTTAAGTCCGGGAATCTGAGCCTCAGTTTCTTATCCCTAAAATGTGGTCAAAGCCCGCACATAGAGGCCTCGCTGCCCAGTACCAGACCTAAGTTCTGCACAAGGGCGGCCGGGAGACTACAGAGCAACCCCAGCGAACCAGCACCTCCTTGGCCCCGGAGGCCCTTTGCACCGGGCTGTCACCTCACCAGCTGTGCCTTTCAAGTGTGGGTGTCTCTCCCTGCTGGTTGGGCGACCAGACCCCTCACCTCATGCTCCGCCGCGGCTCCAGGTGGCACGGCCCGCCGCCGCCGTCATCACAATGCGCCGCAGAGGGCGCGCGCGTCATCAGACCTCGACGGTTCTCTGCGTTCCCTCCGCTCGCGGGGTGAGGTAAGAGAGACCTCGGAAGAGTCGGCCCACAGCTCCACCTCCGGGCGAATGACCGTGCGAGCTGCGGGCCAGAGTCGAGTTTGCACATGGACCTGGTGGTCAGCAGAGGAGCATCATGGAGGCGTCCTGGGGGAGCGGCAGCGCCGAGCAGAGCTGGTACATCTCGGCCCGGCAGCGGGAGGACTCGGCGGCTGCGGAGCTCCGCCCGTTGCTAAGCAACGTAAGTGGGCTCGGGCGGCATCCCGGTGCTGAGTGCCCGCTCTGTGACCCGAGAAAGGGCAACTGCTGGAGTCTGAGTCTCGGGTGTGGGACCCTCATTCTGGAGAGGCCCGGGGAGCCAGGAGAGAAAAACCTCGCACGCAGTGGAGAGCAAAGCTGAGGAAGGTGCAGCCCTGAGTGCAGACGGGGCGGTAGGGCGGCAGGGCGGCGGCCCGGGGTCTCCCCGATGTGTGTTAGCGCTTCGGTTCCTCTTCCAGGCCAGGGAAGTCTTTGCAGACGCCCGAAGATGTGTATTTGGCAGGCTGTTGGCGTCTTAGTACAGGCACAGGAGAGTAGGCGGCCCGGCACTAGGCACCATAGTCCGAATTCGGCATTCGCTACGGACTCACTGTGCTCTGGCTCTGGGCGAGCCTCCGCGGCTAAGCTGTGGCCTTGCCCTGTTGCAGTTTATGATTTTGTTTCCAGCTGCTGTTTGGAGCGAGGTGTTAACAGGGATCTGTTTGCCAAAGCAACGTGATTGCTTCAATTATATTGTCACTGCAGGTAGCCCTGACCATCCTTACTAATTATATAAAGAAGGGTTAAGTCTTCCTAGTAACTGGGAAGACTTGTAGAGGGCACTTCCAACCTGACTCAGGGATTCTTCAGAAATCACATGAGCTGAGACCAGGCCCCTTTTGTGGGTCTCCACCCCATTCCTGTGCTATCTTCCTTTATCTCTGGCATTCACGTGATTAATCATGGCTCTTCCTGAAGACTACCTGGCCTCTGTTGTGGCAGACATGGTTTTCCCTGAGAGCTCTGGATTC
Source organism: Ctenomys sociabilis (assembly GCA_004027165.1). Taxonomy (NCBI): domain Eukaryota; kingdom Metazoa; phylum Chordata; class Mammalia; order Rodentia; family Ctenomyidae; genus Ctenomys; species Ctenomys sociabilis. The sequence goes on from PVKA01028603.1 coordinate 3,630, forward strand.
TGGGTAAACATTAGGAGGAAAGGAAAGGAAAGAGTTTTAATGAAAAGCCTGGTTATTTGCAAATGTTATATATTTTTTTAATGTATTTAGTAAAGAGTCTACAGGGTCTCACTATACAAATTGGACTTATAGTGATTCTCCTGTTTTCAGCCTCCCAAGTACTGGGATAACAAGTGTGTGCCACCACACCCAGTCTCAAATGCCATTATTAATGCGCCCCAGGGTGGGGCTGTCACGGGTGGTGTGTGAATCCCCCTTCACTCTGCCTAAGCAGGCACTTTAGTCCTTTGAGCTATCTGGCCGACCCTCCATTCAGTGATTTTTACATGAAAGTTGTACGTAATCATTCAGAAATTTAACACTGTTACATCTCTGTGCCTATAGGAACTTCATAGACAGGGATCTTCAGGAGCTTCGTTTGGTTTTTCGGTCTTTAATTTGATGAATGCCATCATGGGAAGTGGCATCCTTGGCCTAGCTTATGTTATGGCAAATACTGGTATCCTTGGATTTGGGTGAGTTTCTTTTTTTCCTCTTCCGTAGTTTACCATTGCCCCCTTCTCCTCCCTCCCCGTTTTAATTGTAGACTGAAAGCAGAAGAATAAGTTCCATAACCTACTGTTGTACAATTTCTAGCTTGATTATTTCTGCAGTTACAACTTTTTTTCTCTGTAGCTTCAGGGGATTCTACTTATAGTTAGACATCACTTGTGTTTTCAGAAATACCTTGTTAGGCAGTTCTGTTGTCCTTATCTAGGTAGCATTGGCTATCGCACCCTGGATATATCATGCAGCCTATTGCTCCAAGTAACAAATCTGTAACAGTGTGTTACTGTACTGAATCCTATATACAATGGTATTTGTGTATCTAAACATTTTAAATGTTAAAAAGATATAGTAAAAATACAGTGTTAACCATTGTACACCTGTATGGAGTACTTACCATGGCCAGAAGTCAGTGAATGATAAATCAGTCTAGGGAACTGCACTGGACTTAACACACACTGCACACTCAGGCTGTCCCACACTTATAAAAAATGCTTTCTTTTTTAAATATATTTAGTACAGGGTCTCACTACATAGATTGGACTCATACTGATTCTTCTGCTTTTAGCCTCCCAAGTGCTGGGATTACAGGCACATGCCACCATTCCCAGTCTCACTCGCCCAAAGGGGGTGGGGGTGGTGAGGGTGGAAGGGAGGCCTGCACTGGGCCTGGAACCCTGGTGGCTGCACTCTACCTAAGGAGGCACTTTAGTCTGCTGAGCTATCTGGCCATCCCTTAAATAGTGCTTTTCTCTCTTCAATATCAAATTAATCTTCACTTAATGGATTTTTTACAAGCTTTAATTTTATAAGGATTCTTTTTTTTTATCTTTTTGAGACAGGGTCTCTCCATACAGTTCAGGCTGGCCTTGAGCTCACTTTGTAGCCCAGGCTGATCTCAAACTTGCAATGATCCTCCTGCATCAGCCTCCTGAGTACTGGGATTATAAGCATTCTAATTCTTTAAACTGTTTGACTCTTGTAATAACATTAGCTTAAGACAAACACATTGCATACCTATACAAAAATATTTTTTATATCCTTACCTATAAGCCTTCTCTAAAATTTTTATATTTTAAACTTTTATTAAAAACACAGGTACATACAATCCTATACTTAACAGAGTCTTCATTCTCATGGCCTATTTCACTGGAAGGTATTCAGAAACAGTGGCACATATTATGCTGTCACCTGTGATAACAGTGCCTTCTTCAGCTAGCGCTTGTTTCAAACACTTGTAATCACAGCACTCTGGGAGGCTAAGGCAGGAGGATGGCAAGTTTTAGCCAAGCCTAGGCAACTTAGTGACTTAGCAAGATTTTATCTCAAAATTTTAAAAGTATTTGTTATAAGGGGCTGTGGCTATAGCTCTGGACAGAGAATTCTGGGTTCAGACCCTAGTACCATACACACACACACACACACACACACACACACAAGCAAAAAAACCCTCAGTGCCTTCTTCTGGAGTACTTCCCTAAAGGGTTTGTATGAGGCTGCTTTACAGTTAACTGGTTTTCATAATTGGAAAGTGTAGATTCTAAAACAGTGATAATTAGTAAACACGTAGACTAGGAACAGTCATTTATTGTCACTATCAAGTATTTTATACTTAGATGAGAGTGTATACTATACTTTTATATGATGAGTAGCACCACTACAGCGTATTTGTGATATGCTGCACCATGGTGTTAGGACAGCTGTGATTCCCTTGGTGATAGGAATTTTCCAGTTATAATCTCATCGGATGACCATATTTGTGATCCATTGTTGACTTTTTTTTTTTTTTTTTTTTTGCGGTACTGGAGATTGAATTCAGAACCCTGTGCTTGCCAGGCAAGCCCTTATTCTACTGAGCTATCTCCCCAGGTCCCCCAAAATGTTATTATATAATACATGACTGTAGTTTTTTTTTTTTTTTAAACCAGAACTTGGCTACTTTAAAAAGTAGAATCTGCTTTATATCCATAAGAGTTGACTTAGCTTCTTTATTTGTGTCGAGTTAGCCAAAGTGAACCAAAACTGGTCAGCCATGCACATTACTGATTAGCAACAATTTTTCAGTTCAAGACAGGTATGAAGTCTTTCATTCTCTCCATCTGCTTTTCCTGACATTAAGTAGTCTCATGTCACTTTCTGAGGCAAGTTCTATGCCTATTCCATTTCATCTATAAGTTTTGGCCCATAGGCTACTTAAGCAGAAAACTTCTCTGTACTTCCATAGTTAATCTCCTCCCTAAACTCTGAAGTCCCTTAGGACTGGACCTTATGCTCAGTATCTGTCACCATGGCTGACAGATGAATGAATACGTTCATTTTGATTGTTTTGCTAATAGAAGCAGATTTTAACCAAGATATTTAAAATATACAGAATCTGATTTAGGGTTCTTGCTTTTATCTCAAAACTCTTGATAAGCAAGTCAGCTTTTTTTTTTTTTTTTGATACCAGGAATTGAACTCAGAAACTTGTGCTTGCCAGCAGTGGCTTGTACCACTGAGCTATATCTCTGACCAGCTAGTCAGCTTTTAACTAACCAGTTTGATTTTATTGTGGGCTGTGTTGGCACACTTCCATGATTTTTGAACTTGAGAACTGTATGTAACACCTCAGGGAAGCCACATTCAGAAGATTTGTCTTTTGGTTCTCTTTAAAGACTTGTTTTATGCAGTACTTACATGTAGATGAATATTGCTGAATATGAGCTTACTACATCATTACATGTATTCCTTTTGGTGATACTGCACTCATGTTTTGAAATCTCCAGGTATCCGTTTAATTATAGTTGTACTTTTACCTCTCAGTTTTGCTGCTTATTAATGAGTATTAATCACAAAGTTAGGGTTTCTTTAAATATTGGGGCAATTCCCTGAGGACAGCCCTAGTCATGCCAGTATCTTCCTAGAATAAGCAGAGAATTATGTGTGCTATTTCTTTCTGCAGTGTTGGTAGGAGAACCTGAATCATTACATTGTGTGCAGTTTTCAGGTTATATCACTGAACATGCTGATTGCATCGTTTTGGTTTGGTTTAGAGAGTATGTTGTGTTAAATAAATGGTAGGAAATACAGTACTAATATTATCAGTGAAGAATGGGAGATAGGAAAGGCAAACAGAGGACAGTGATATTTCATAACTAAATCTTAGGTCTAGACCTAGAAAAGGAAGAACAAGTAGTCCTAAAAGGGAAGTGCCATGATTGCTGAGTGGCTGAGTCAGTAGTCAGCAGTCAGGAATGCGAAATGAGGAAGTTTGTTTGTACTGTATTTTAAAAATGTTTGTCTTTCTGATGTTGTTTTATTTTGAAACCAGTATATTTTCATTTAAATAAAATTTGTTAGATATAAAAGAATGCAAAATTATCTTTTTTAAAAAATTTATTTATTTATTACAGTGTCTTGCTACACATCACGGATTCTTTTTTTGCGGGGGGAGGGGTCAGCTCAGCCCGCCCTGGGGGGAGGGGCTGGTATGGCATGTGGTGCTGGGGATCTGATTTTAAAAAATAACCATGATTCCACTACTCAGAGTTAGACCTTGTCAACACTTAACATGTGAAGGTACTTGTTCAGTAATAAGATGGCTGTGAAAAGACAAACTTTGCTGGGTGTAGTGCCATACACCTATAATCTCAGTTGCTTGGGAGGCTGAGGCCAGTCTGGGCAACTGAATGAGATCCTGTCTAAAAATAAAAAGGGCTGGGGTATAGTATAGTGGTAGAATAGCCCATGGGTTCAGTCCCCAGTACCAGACAGATCTGACCATGTGTTCTTTTGTATTTTAGCTTCTTGCTGCTGCTAGTCGCTCTTGTGGCTTCTTACTCCATTCATCTCCTGCTTAGTATGTGTATTCAGACAGGTAAGTACATCTACTTTGTGTTTCATTTGATGAAGAAATCCCTTGAGTTAGTACCTATATATATAATATCGTAAATCTAATTTCTGGGACTGAGGGACTAGCTCAGGGACAGAGTATGTATTTAGCATGGACAAGGCCTTGGGTTCAATGCCCAACACCAAAGGGGGTGTGGAACACCTAATTTTCTCTTGGCATCCGTTATTAATAAGGTGACTCATGGGAAATTTCAAAAGTCTAGGATTTATAGAGCCGGTCCTGTGGAGCTGTTGAAAGACAGGAAGAGAGGAGGAAACTAGCATTCTCTTGCCTTCCTCTACAGAAATCAGTGTAGTTTTCTGAGTTAGCACAAAGAAAGTGCCTAAAACATATGCATAGGAGCCACACTTATGGGGATCACCGGTGGACGTTTCTCCTGCGGTGAGGCCCTCTTCCAGGAGCCCATCCACCTAGATCTGTGCCGTCTTCTGTGCCCATCTGCCTACTAGGAAGAGAGTAGAAGGGTTAGGAGAGTCAAAAGAAGGTCACAGACCTTTGGATTTGTCTAGATACACCTAATCTTTTTACTTTTAATCTAAAATAAAGTAATTTTTTCTAAGTGATAAAAGCATGTACAGTTAATATAATTTATGTGTATAAATTTATGTGGGTTTTTTTTCTTTTCATTTGGAACTTCATTGTGGATAAGGTCCTCTAAATTGAAATAAAGCTACATGTATTAATTAATTGTTTGGTATAGGGTCTCATTGCACAGCTAGTGTTGGCCTGGCATATGGTACTGGACATTGAACCCAGATCCTTGCACTTGCTAGGCAGGTGCTTAGACCACTGAACTATCTCCCCAAGGTACATGAATTAAGTAACTGTTTTTATAAGGCTTTTTGCCATTAACAAGTTTCCTGTGTCCATTGATCCTCATCCTTTTATCTGTCTGTTCTCTCTTTGGATTAGTTTTAAAGCCAAAATCATAATCATAATTTCTATATGGATAAGTACAGTTTCCTGTGTCTGGTTTGTAGCTTTTAGAAGCACAGCAGATATACAAAACAAATTTAAAAAAAAATAGGATTATTTTGCACTGAAACAGGTGAGAGAAGCCTGGAGTGTCTTTTTATAAGAGTTTAAAAGTCTTCAGAATATAGTTCTGAAAGCACTGATCTAGTTTGTTTCCCTAGATCCCGTGTGTTTGTCAGAAGCACCTGATGGTCTTTTTGTGCTTTTTTTGGTGTGTGTACCAGGGATCAAACTCAGGGCTTTGCGCTTGCCAGGCAGGTGCTTATGCTGCTGAGCTATCTCCCTGGCCTGATGGGGTTTTTGTAAAAAAACTTTCAGCAACACTCTAGGTAATCCTTATAGAAAACCAGTTCAGGGTCCTGTAACTGTAACTTGTACCAGTGCTTCTAAATGCATGCCTGTGTTCACAGTGAGGGTCCAGACAAAAATGCTAGGAAACAGTACAAAGAAACACATTGTTTAAAATCCAGGAGTAATATTTTTTTTTTTTTTTTTCAGAACCGGGGATTGAACTCAAGCCCTTGTGCTTGCCAGGCAAGCACTTATTATTCTACTGAGCTATCTCCCTGGTCCCAAGGAGTAATCATTTTTGATAATTTGTAATCTTGCTGAAACTTGACTAGAATTTTAATTTTGAAATTTTGCTTCTTTTTGTGAAGAAATTATTTTTATGAATTGGGATAGTTAAGCTAACATTATAATACATTCTTTAAGAGAGCTACTAAATGATTAGTACTTTAATGAACTATAGCAGTTATTTCATCAGTAACTAAACTTATTAATTCCAATTATTAAGAGAGTAGTATTTGATTTGTGGAGATTTGTGTTTGTTTTTTTTTGTTTTGGTTCTTCTGGTTCTTTCTATAATGCTGGGGCATATAAAGTGAAAACACTTGTTTCTCTATATTTTTCTTTTTCTTTATTTTTGTAGCTTACTTGGATCCATGAACTAATTTCCTCCTAGCTCTTCATTCACACTGATGCACCTGTCTTACATTGATTGAATTTCTTCAGTCAATATAAAATTCTGTGGAGGTAGGCTTTTTTCCAGTACCTTCATATAAGAATAATGTGTAAGCTTTTCCTGTCAGTTTGTTGGAGTGTCACAAAGAAGTATAATGCTTAGTTTGGATCCATTGGTCAGAGAAAGAGCTCTTATAATAAATCTTATAAGAATTGGAGGACCTGAAGGACATGTTAATGAAATAAAACAGGAACAGAAAGAAAAGTCCTATATTTTCTTAAGTGTGGCATATTAAAAAGTCAAATACATAGAAACAACAACTAGTCTGCAAATGAGAGATGGAAAGTTGATCCAAAAGCACAAAGCTATATGGAATGGGTAGGTCTACAGCACTAATGCATTCTTAAGTGTGGCATATTAAAAAGTCAAATACATAGAAACAACAACTAGTCTGCAAATGAGAGATGGAAAGTTGATCCAAAAGCACAAAGCTATATGGAATGGGTAGGTCTACAGCACTAATGCATAATATGTTGGCTAGTTAATATTATTTTCTGTACTGAAAATTGCCAAGAAAAATTTCGGGTGGTTTTAACACACACACACACACACACACACACACACACACACACACACTGAAAAGGTAACTTTGTGAGAGAATGGTATTTAATTGACTGTCTTAATCATTTGACTGTATATAGCATCATGTAGTACATCCTAAAGGCTGCACATACTTTGTGTTTCCAATTAAATGACATTCTGGAAAAGGCAAAACTATGGAAACAGTAACAGGACCACTAGTTGCCAATAGGAGGTCAGGTGGGCAGAGCACAAAAGACTTTCAGGGCAGTGAGATATATCTGTGATACAATAATGGAGATATGTATCATCATGCATTTGTTAAGGCCCATGGAACATGCACTGTGCAAAGTGCCTCCAAATATGAAGTAGTAACTTGATGTGATACTGACATATTAAAGCAAGTTCACTGACTAACAAATGTACCACTGTGGAGCAGGATACTCACAGTTTGGGAGGCTAGCCCAGGAAGGAAGCAGGAGGTATGTGGAGCTCTACCTCCTGCTCAGTTTTTCTATGAACATAAACTTGCTCAAAAAATATAGTCCACTAAAGAAAATACAAACAAGCAAAGCAAGAAGAAAGTATCTTGGTGTCTTTTGTTGCTGAGTGCAATGCCTGGCACCCACAACCTAAAGAAGGTTTAATTTGACTAACATTTTCAGCCTATTGTCTGTCTCCAAGACAGAAAGGCAAGGTAAAGGGGCATAGTGGGGAAAGTGTTGCTCACATCATGACCAGGAAGAAGAGTGCTAGCCACAGAGCCAGAATGGGAAATGTACCTTTCTAGGTCACATTTGCGATGGCCTGCCTCGGGCCAGACCGCACCTTCCAGCAGTGCACTCTGCCACTGAACTTGCCAGTGGATGAACCAGTCCAGTAGTGCAGTGCATCTGTGCTCCAGACACCTTTAAACCCCAGCTGTAGGCTCATGAGAATTAAGGGCAGGAGGTTCCAGATCTAAAACCATCAACACAGGGGAAAAGAAAAAAGAGACCATAAAAGTACTAGATGAAAACTGTAAAAGTAACTACCATGTTTAGTAACTGCAGAGAACTAAGAGAACATGAAGCATTTTTGAAACAAGAACATGAAATCATTAAAAGACTATTCAGAAAATATATGTCCTAGAAGTAAAAAATATATTAATTTAGTAGTTGAGTTGGAAAACAAAGGAAATTTCCTGAGGTAGAGTGGGGAAAAAAAAAAGAAAAACAGATTAGTTTAGGAGGCCCAACATATAAATTATAGAAATTTCACAAAGAGAAAAGAAGCAAAATGGGATAGTAGAAATTTTTCCTCAGTATAATACTTAAAAATGTTGTGACTGAAGAAAATTAGTTTCCTTATCACAATGGTTCCTCCTAGTATCCAACATAGTAATTGTAAAATAATCCATACCAGTATATATAGTGAATGTTCAGGAATTCATGAGTATGTTAAAAGTTTACAGATGGAAGACACCAAAAATCTTCATCTTATTAAAAAAAAAAAAAGAAAAACATAAAAAATCATCAAGAACCTTACTGATGGGCCTGGGACATGGCTCAGTAGAATAAATGCTTGCCTGGCAAGCACAAGGGCCTGAGTTCAATCCCTGGTTCCACAAAATAAACAAACAAACAAAAAAGAACCTTACTGATAAAGGCCCTCCTAGGAGCAATACTATAAAGTAGAAAATTATAGAACAATATCTTCAAAATTCCCCAGGAAAATTATTGTATTTTGTTTTGGTTTTGAGATGGTCTTGCTAAGTAGTTCAGGCTGGCCTTGGATTCACTATGTGGCCCAGGCTGGCCTTGAATTCACGGCATTCCCCATGCCTAAACTTACATAGTGCTAGAATTACAGGTGTTGCCACCATGCCTGGCTGGCTTCAAGGAAGATGATTTTAATATAGAATTCTATACCCAGAAAAACGATCATGTAACTGTGATGTTTGAATAATTCCACTTTCACATATGCAAGTTTTCAAACAATCTCCCATGCATATTTACTTAGCAATGGAAGATTTTCTTTGCCAGAATTTGGGAATAACAAACAGCATAGGAGGGAAGTAAGGAAAGTTCCTGGAATATCAACTGAGCAACAGATCTAAGTACACCTGTATATAGGAGGACTTGTTTTCACAGCCAGTCTTTTTTCCTGGTGATACCACACTCAAGATTGTGTTATTAAAAGGATAGCAGCCTCTTATTCCCCAACCTGGAGGAGTGTCTTTCCAACTTGTCAGTCTCTCACTACAATATCTGAGTATGCTCACAGACTTGGTTACAACAAAAGTCTAAGAATAAAATACAAATTGAATAAAAAGAAAGAAGAGAACTAAAAGAACTAGGTTAAATAGTGTGGAAAGAGTTAAAATTGAGAGAAGCTGATAGCTGAGCAAATATGAGTACCAAGGGAGGAGATGCCCAGTGTATTCCCCAGTTTTCTTGTTTGAGCTAGTAGGGTATTGATAACATTGTTAATGGAAGTAGGAACATGGTGGAGATGGCTCAAAAAATGTGTTTTATAGACACAGACTTTGATGTATATGTAGGTGGAAAGGTCTTAGAAATGAACCACAGGATAGAGGTTTATTTAGTCATGTAATATTCTTTTATCCCTTACAAGTACAGAGATAGATAAGAACCAGTTCTTGCTGAAAAAAAAGAAAAAAGCTCTGTAAAGAAAGACAGATAATACAAGCAAATAATTTATAGTGTAGCATGTTAAATGTAACAACTATGGGCAAGGTCTAATAATAGCTCAGAACAGAATGATTTGCCCTGTCTGGGTTGAAGGTTGAGGGTAAGTAAGCACTATATTATAGAGTACCAAACTAAAAAGGAACTGAGTAGCGCACAAGGCAGGTGAGAATGTTCTAGAATGTGCAAAGGTACAAAAGCATATCCTGCATACTAACTTATTCCTATTAATATGTAAGGTACAAAGGAGAAAATAGAATGGTGGATAAACAAGTCTCAGATCCTAAGGAATATAGGTTTTTGCGAAGGCAGTGAGAGAGGCCAGTAAGATTGTTGAAGTCAAAGTACATAAGGGAAAAGAGAATTTTGGTTCTGCTTAAAGCCTGAAACTTAGTGTCTTTATCTGAGAAAGAGAAGAGTTTCCTATCTTCCTCTTACAGAAAGCAACAATTACTTTATGAGGATTTTAATTTCTAATAACAATGAAAAAAGCAGAGTGAAATGGCCTTTTTGTGATCCCAATTTTTTTTTTCCTTTGTATTTTGAACCAAAACTGTTTAGGCTAAAACCCTCTGAAGCCGTGATTCCCCACGCACACACACTTTGGTCACATCCATTTTTTTTCTTTCTTTCTGTATTTTATGGAAAGGTCTACAGGGTTTCACTATTTGTCTTAGTTACTTTTTACTCATTGCTGGGACAAATACCTGACACTCAAAATGAAGGAAGGAAAGGTTTATATAGCTCAGTTACTGGAGGGTTCAGTCCATATTCTGCTGGCTCCAAGGCAAGTAACAGCAGTTCATGGAGATGGGAGCCCCTCCAAAGTGGTGAGGCTGCGAAGGTCAAGCTCCACTAAAGATTGAGACTTCTCCATGGAAGCTGGGCAGGGAGGCAGGAAGCCGTGGCAGGATCACAGGAAGCCTTTCTCAATTCCTGGGCCCTGCCCACCAACAGGGCTGGGCCCCCATGCTTAGAACTGCTGGAGCTGATTCAGCCAAGTTGATACAATGTATCAACTAACACACTACTAGATCGGATTTATAGTGATTCTCATGTTTATAGCCTCCCCAAGTGCTAGGATTACAGGTGTATGCCACCATGCCCAGTCACAATTGCCATCTCAATGTGCCCTGGGGGCAGGTCCAACATGGCAGGCCCTGGATCGAACCCCTGGCTCCTGCACCTGCTTCCCGACTCTTTTATCCGCTGAGCTATTTAGCTGGCCCTTATTATATCATTTTTTATTTTCAGCTACTTAAACATCTTTCTCAGGCAATAAAACAACTTGTATATAGGGTCTTATGATTTCTGAAAACATTTTAAAAGCAAACTTATCTCCATTATACAGAGTTGTAATATAAAAAAAGATTTATTGGCTATATTGTTTTTCAGAAAGCACATAGTTACACTAAAAACCTGCTCAACCAATTCATTGCAGAATGAAAAACTGGTTCAGAAGTCTTCTGTTAAGAATGCTTGAGAGCTTCAAAGCAATGTTTAATTTCCTCCACAAAGAGCCACCAGAATTTTTTAATAATCTCCCTTGGTTTCATCTAGAATGGCTTGGCTCAGAGAGATCACATATATCTTTTGATAGTATACTTTGGTATCATTCATGTCAATTTCAGAGTGAGAGAGCATGATCCTGTTCAGTGCCTTATGATGAGTTCCTTCATTGCCTCATGAAGCTTCTCAGCAAAGAAGGCAGGTGGGTTTGTGGCACATTTCACAGTAGCTGGGAGGTATCTGTCAGTGTCACCCTTCAGCCCAGGTCCAGAGCCTTGCTCATGTCATGCTCACTGTACTTGGTGCATTTCTGAAATGCTCTGCAAAGATGTAGCTTGGGTGGTCAGATGGTGTTGAACTCATTCACATCTATCCCTTTTCACCTTTCTTGGGCGTCATATAGGGCCCAGGCATCTATGCCCCCCAAGATCCTTGTATCAGTCACCCTTAGAGAGTGAAAGCAGAGCCTTCTGGAAATCTCCAGATGTGCCTGTGATGTCTTTGGCCAAATCTCTCTTCAGTTGATCTCTGTAGACTCTTCATTTCTCTGTTCTTTCTTGATGCCAAAATTTCAATGAGGGTGTCTTCATCAGTTCTGAGATCCTTAATGGCTGCACAGAGCTCATCTACGTCAAACTAGGAAAGACTTTTCAGCAGAGCTAAAACCACTTATTCTGGATGTGAGGGCTTTCTTCAGAACCTCATTCAGTGGCTTCCCTTTTTCCTGGAGGTAAGCTGCTTTGGTCTGTTGACGCTGGGCATTGTTTCTCTTCATCAGAATGTCAATGATGATTGCTTCACCCTCACCTTTTATGGTTATGGCTTTGTGCCATCAACATCAGAGGAGGGATAATGCTAGGACAGGGGCTCAGGCTGACCCAGGCGCCTTCAGATGCTTTCACAGTTTGAACATATTCCTGTTCTTGATTGTCAATAAAGTAGCCCTGTTTGAGGAATTCTGACACCATTGCCATTTTAAAGTGTCTACTTCTTTCTACCTTCTTCCAAAAAACTTAAGAGGGCTGGGGAGGTGGCTCACTGGAATAAATGCTTCCCTGGAAAGCACAAGGGCCTGAGTTCAATCCCCTGTTCTGCCAAAAATAAAAAAAAAAAAAAACCAATAATGATTATATAAAAAATAAATGCACTTGATCATGTTCTGGCACAAATTCCAAAGGAAATGCTGATTCTCTCCAAAAAAACTTAAGGGACTGAAGCCATGATTTTTAATGCCCCTTTTTATAACAAAGATTTTCTAATTTCTCCTTTCACTATATGAAATGATATTTTCAGATATTGTAACCTGTCTAGTTGGTTGAACAATGAATAGAAGCCAGTTCTGAGCAGAATTTTAGGGAAAAAGCTCCAGCTTCCTGAGTCCCAACAGACCAGGCATGGCACCTGTCCCACACTACCAAGCCTGGAGATGAGCAACAGTGAAGGACAGGCAAAGAGCTTGATCAGCTAACAGTGCTCAAAGATCTGACAGAAGCTCTAAAGTTTTGTAGAAAAGGGGCACAAAGGTAAGGGTTGGGGGCTGGCATAGTTGAGGGATGCATAGCTGGCAGCACAGTTAATCACGTTCTAGTTGTGATGTCTCAGGACTGGTTCTAGGAAGTCCTGGGGAAGCCATCACTGCTTGTGGGAGTAACTCATTCCCATCATGAGATCATGACTCCTGTTTAGGGAACAGCTTTTGTTTCCATCATAGGAAGATGTGTAAAGCTCCTTGGGTTCCTGGAACCCAATGTAACTGTAGGTTAGGACAAAGCTGGAGATTTGTAGGCATTGCTGCTCCAGGGGGCTGGCATTTATGAAAGTTGTCCATTGGTTGTCCCTATAAAACTTGAAATTACTTTAGTTATTCTTATCTTAGTGTCCAAAGGCTTGAAAAGGGGAGATAGGCCAGGTAAACTTCAAACTAATAAACCTTATGTTACAGATTTTGCTGATGTGACTAATATACCATTAGGCAGAGCTGAGTGGGGATCTGATCCAGAGTTTCAGGGCAGTCCAACATCTTATGCTTTTAGTTATCCATGGTATCTGCGGGTCTAACCTCTAGGTCTGGTTACACAGCCATGTCCTAATCCCTGGATCCTATGAATGATACTGGGCGCAAAAGAACTCTGCGGACATAATTAAGGATGTTAGGATGGACATTTATCTTGGCAAGCTTTAGTCTCAGTCACATGTGTCATGGAGAGAAGATCATGGAGAAGAAAAGGGTAGTGTGACAACAGGCAGAGACTGGAGTGATAGACCACAAATCCAGGCATGCTAGCAGCTACCAGAAAATGGAAGACCCTCAGAATGGATTCTCTCCCGAGACTTTCAGCAGATGACACCTTGGTTTTGATCTAGTGTAACTGATTTTGGACTTCCAGACTCCAGACCTATGAAAGAACACATTTCTGTTGTTTTAAGCTACCAAGTTTGTGGTGGATTGTTACAAGACCCATAGGAAATAATATACTACTCTCATAGCAGTAAAATAAAGGAAAAACAAAATCAGAGTAAATGTTGTTGGTAATAGGCTTTTGCATTTAGGAACCAATTTCTGGCGAAGTCTCAAACATAGTATGTCCTGCATTTACATGGTAATTGTATTCCTTTTTTTTTTTTTTGTATTTTAGGGAAGGGTCTACAGGGTGTCCATGGTTTCACTACTGGACCAGACTCTCAGACTTGTAGTGATCCACCTGTTTACTGCCTCCCAATAGCTGCGATTACAAGCATATGCCACCGTGCCCAGTCTCAATTGCCATCTCAGTGTGCACCGGGGGTGGGGCCCGCAGGGCAGGCCTAGTGATCGAACCCCTGTCCCCTGCACCTGCTTGCAGGCTCTTTAATCCACTGAGCTTTTTGGCCAGCCTGGTAATTGTATTCCTGGAGACTTTAGTTGATATTCATTACCATTAACTGTTGCTTTCACAGCATCTGCCATGTCCTTGAATTACACAGACACATAGAAGTTAGTAAAAGTTGTATATACGGGTAAAGAATAGATGCCTGGCTATATTAGTACTGCAGGAAGTATATGTTTTTCTAAGTTCCAGAATTAAAATATAAGGTAAAAATTATGTGTGGTTAAAATAACCTTTGAAAATTCTGTATGTAGCATTGAAAGTGTTCAGTGTCTACATGACATGCCTGACACAGAGAGCTAATAGCTGGTGTTTCTTGTTGGTTTGGTTTCTCAGCCATTTTCTGAGAAATCTTATGAAAGCTTTATGGTCATGGTGAATTCCATTCAGCACTGTAAGAAGCTGGAACTGACTGAAATGGAGCTGACTGAAACACAGTAGATTCATGTTTCCCAAATCATTGCTTATTGTGGATATTTGCTTACCATTTGGAGTGGGAGTCTGTGCTCCACACCATTGTTAGTGTAGTTCCATAGAACCACAATTATTAAATGAAATGTGGCTCCATGTTCAAGTGGATTAGTATTAATCCATTTAATATTAGTAAGTGGATGCTAATGTAATTAATATTAGTATTCCTACCTCATCCTTTTTATTATTAAGTGATTCTTCTCTGCAGTAGGTAGTCTTTCACACCACTTGGGGAAACCACCTGGACTAGGAAGTCCTGGTGAGACAGGGAGGCCAGAGTGCACTGAGTGTGCTCCCAGTGTGGTTTCTTCATCTTCTCCCTGCGAGTTGGAGTAAGTGCTTCCTTGATAGAAGCTGAAGCTGTTAGGGTCCTGCAGGTAAGGACTTTTTGAACATTTTTAATTTCACCTTTTTAAAAATTTTTATCAAAGCT
>PVKA01028603.1:18655-29301 GCA_004027165.1 Ctenomys sociabilis
TTTTTTTTTTTTTTTTTTTTTTTTTTTTTTTTTTTTTTTTTTTTTTTTTTTTTTTTTTTTTTTTTTTTTTTTTGTCTTTTTGAGACAGGGTCTCACTATGCAGTTCAGGCTGGCCTCGAGCTCACTTTGTAGCTCAGGCTGGTCTCGAACTCACAACAATCCTCCTGCCTCAGCCTCCCAAGTGCTGGGATTACAGGCAGGCACCACCATGTCCGGCCTTTTCTAAGTTTTAATAGTTGCTTTTCTCAGTCTAAATAGTAGTTTTCTGTTGTTCGTTGATATAAGAGATTATCAAATCTTCATTGTATAAGGCAAAGATTGGCCTGACAACATGCCTGTAATCATTGCACATGGGAGGCTGAGCTAGGAGGATTGCCGGGAGTTCAAGACAAGGTTGGCTGCATAGTGAGTTCAAGATCAGTACCTAGCAAGACTTCTCAAAAAAAGAAAACAAAGATGTGAGAATTTAGCACAAGTATACTAATCTGTCTCTCTGTATTCTGATTTTCATTAGATTCCATTCTGTAGTTTTTTTCATTATTTTGTATCCTAAGTGGTTATGTGTGTATACGCAGACACACATAGGTCCTTTCGGCTATCCTCTACTACTCACAGTCTCTGTTCTTCCCTTCACATTGTCATTGATCATATTTACTTTGTTTTATAATTATTTTTAAGTTGTTTGATTTTATCAGTAGGTATAATTTGAAAGTTGAAAGTTAAGACATGGTACTTAGAGGCTGTGAGCTAAATTGCATATTGGGATCCCAGAACACGCTTTCTGTGTGCAGCATTGCACTTCTGGACCCTTTGTTTTCCTAGTGCGCTAGCATTCTGTTTTCTCTATATAGAGGACTCTGAAATCACTCAGTCAGTACACTGACATTGAGTTACACACTGTGAAAGATCTGGAGTGGCTATAGAATTCCATAGTGAATACTCAGAAATGAGTTACCTGTGTGGATACTGTCAGAAAAAAAGGTGAGAAAAAAAGGGCCAGCCAAATAGCTCAGCAGATTAAAGTGCCTGCTTAGGCAGATGCAGGGGCCTGGGTTGGATATTCCCCCCCATGTCCCGTGGGGGCGGGGGCATGCCTGCCAGCCCTGCCTCCATTGTGTGCTGAGGTCATTGAGACTAGATGTGGTGGTGCATGCCCATAATCCCACCTCTTTGGGAGGCTGAACACTGGCAGATCACTAGGAGTCTGATCTGTATAGTGAGACCCTGTAGATCCTTAGTAAAATACAGGAAAAAAAAAAAGATGGAAAGAACAGAGAGAAATTTTATAATAATAAGGATACATTCCAAATGGCCAACTCTCAGAGTTGAACTGTGTTTGAATAGCTCATGCCCCTCATTCCTGATCCAAAGATAATATTGCTGCTGCTGAAACTTGGGCTCTGCACTCTAAGCAGAGTTTATTAATTGTCCTATTTCATTGAGGAAAAAAAACAAAGCAGACAGGACACTGGAGTAACCAGCTGGAAATATTCCACTATTTCATGGGAAGTAGCTTTCCAAGTGATTCCTGTGGAGATCAAACTCCTCGTCTCACTGAATAGCACTAAAGTGTGCCTTGCTGGTACATTAAAGAAGAAATTTTCCCCAGTTTACTTGATTAAGATTTATAACGTCCCTGTTCCCTCAGAATGTAACATTGATTTTTTAAATCAAAAAATAAGTTCCCAAAATAGATTGCTAATGATGCTTTCAGTTATTTAAGGAGGGTTGTGCCAAGTGCTCTTATATAAATCCTGTAAAAGGTTGACTTAATTTTATAATCTTTATAATTAATGTTATTCCTGTCCTGTACGAATTTGCTATTCATTTGACTGCATATTACCATATTTTACTTTTGTATCTCTCAAAATATCTTTCATAAAATGTGAGACAGCCAAAAAAAAAAAAAAAATCCCATTAGTAGATCAACCAATATTTCAGTTACTGAACACTAGAGAAATTTAAAATTTCAGCCTAAATGAAAGCAAAGGAAATGGAACTACTTAAGTATTATGGCTCTTCTTTTGTTTAGTTTTTTAGGGGTTGGGCTCTTGCTAAGTTGCTCAGACTGGTCTTGAACTCCTAGATTCAAGTGATCCACTCATGAAAACCTCCAGAATAAGCTGTACCACCATGGCCAACTATATTGGTTTTTAAAAATAAAGTTCTACTACTTCCCACTATAGTCATTGTAAAATATTTAAGTCCTTCCCCTAAAAAAGGAGGAAGAAAACACTATAAATAATCACTGTTTCACTGTAAGTCATTCTTTTCTTCATATGTTTTGCTTTATAGGTCATATTCAAATCCAATATTTTTTCACTTAAAATGATGTGGGTATTTTTATGGGATAGACATAGTCTTAATAGCTGTTATGCTAACAGGTTTTCCTACCATAATGCACTTAACCCTTTGCTGTTGTTGAACATTTAAATTAGTCTTGTTTTTCCAGTGTTAGCATACCAAAATAAGTATCTTTCCATCTAATGATTTCTCGATTTTAGCCTTATTTCCTAAGACAAAATCTCCCAGGGATCAGATGCTTTGAGTATTTTAAAGGCTCACAGCATTCCAAATGTCAGTGCCAGTTTATTCTGTTACCAGCATTTTCAGAAGCTGCCCGAGTGACTGAGCAGAACTTTCAAAGTATTTCAGTAGTGGTATTTTGGTGTACATGCTAGGATGCTCCAGAAAACCATTACAAAGTGAGGATATGGAAATAAGGCTTTAGATTGCCAGAGTATACGTTTCCATATAGCATCAAAGCTAAGCCAGAAGCCATTATTCATGTTCATGATATCTCAAACATGGAAGAGGGCTTCTAATTTTTGCAACATAAAATATGTCTGATGACAGTGACAGAACTGAGTGACCAGCCAGACCATGCTGAGTGGGGAGTTAGAATTAGGGTGTCAGCTCTGCATTCAGCTTCCATTTAAGTCTTTCCCGCCTTTTTCACTTTCTGTTGTATTTAAAGAATATTTTTATAAAACTAGAAAGCAATAGAACCACACAGCTGGTTTGAGATTGCTTAAATATCAAAGGTTGCAATTAAATCTGTCTTTATTATACATGCGATTAGTTTGATTATATTTTCCAGAAAAGTAATGGTTACATTTTAACTTTTTTTTAAAGAGTATTTAATTTATTTGACGTTAGGTAACTGAAAGAAGTGCTCTTTTCAGAATCTACCAATATTTTGCTTATGTTTACTAAATATGCAATCTACACTTACTTTTTGCTCTTTAAAGGTAAAATAAGCCAATTGGTTGTTGCATGCCTGTAATTCCAGCACCCTGAGAGGTTGAGGCACCGGGATTCGACCTCAGCCTATAGAATTTAGTGACACCTTAACTTCAAAAAAAATTGCCTGGGGGTGTAGAACTCTGTGAAGACCCAGTTCAATCCTCAGTGCAGTAGTACGTAGATACTACATATATATATATATATATATATATATATATATATATATATATATATATATATATATATTACATGCATACAGAGTTAGCTGAACACAGTGGTGCACATCTGTAATCCCAGTTACTCAGTAGGCTGAGATAACAGAATATCAAGTTGAGGGTAACTTAGACCATGCCTAAAAATTTTTTTAGAGGAGTAGGTGGGGTAAGAAATCAGCTAATTGTCAGGGAAAGGCTCTGGTCTGGGGTTCAATCTCTGACATACCAGTACAATAAAACAAAATGGCTCAGTAGTAGAACAAGTGCCTAGCATATGCGAGGCCCTGGGTTTGATCTCCCAGTACCACAAAATAAAATAATTAAAATCCTAGTTAAATTTTTGGCCAAGTATTGTTTTGATAACTTGTTCACTGACTGAGAATATGATACAAAATAAATCATTTAAAAAGATATTTAAGACCCGGCCGAGTGGGCCTCTCTGCAGGCTGCGGACGCAAGGCTGCCAGTTACGGACCCTGGGAACAGAGCCGGGCCATGACGCACAGGGCCGTGAAGGTCAAGGAGGAGAAGGAGGGTAGCACGTGGATGGGTGCTGCAGTGACATCCCAGAGGAGAGCCCGCGCATGAGCTTAGGGAACAGGGCAACCGGCCCTTCCAGTCCCGGAGGCGAGGTGGCGGGGCCTTCTCTGGCCACATTGTCTCCCAGGATTCCCTCGCAGCAGTGTACTACTCCAGCTGTGCTCTGTGCTTCCCTGAAGATGGAGCAGCCTGAGCAAGCACTGGATGACTGGGACCGGTCTTGGAACTTACAGTCTGTGAAGGCGCACTTCTTCCTGGGGCAGTGCCAGCTGGAGATGGAGAGTTACAATGAGGCCATTGCCAATCTACAGCGAGCCTACAGCCTGACCAAAGCGCAGTGGCTTAGCTTTGGGAATGATATCCCAAGTGCTCTGTGCATTGCAGAGAAGCGCTGGAACAGCATCGAAGAGCAGCACGTCCACAGGAGAGTGAGCTGCACTCTTACCTCATTCAGCTCACCACTGCTCAGCGTGAGAAGGCGCTGGAAGAATGTCAGTGAAATCATGAGGGTGACGAGGGAGATGGCCAGGTCTGAGCCCAGCAGGCCTGCATTGAGGCCAAGCAAGACATGGCAGATATGGATGAGCTCTTCTCTCAGGTACATGAAAAGAGAAAAGAAGTGAGATATCCTTGACTGTGTGTGAGATCAGCTTCAAGTTGCTGAGGGAACCCTGTATCACACCACGTGGCATCACTGTGACCTCAAGGACATTGAGCACCTGCAACATGTGAGCACTTTGACCCTGTGACCTGGAGCCCCTTGACCCAGAATCAGCTCATTCCCAACCTGGCTGTGAAGGAGGTCATCAATGCATTCATCTCTGAGAATGGCTGGGTGGGGGACTGCTGTTCTGCCTTGCCTGATACCCTGGCTCAGGAGGGTCCGGAGGCCCAGGTTCCTGTATATAATTTGTGTTGATGTGCTTGCCCCAGTCAGTTCTGCTGGTGGGCTCTGGACTGCCTTTGCTGGGCTGTGAGCCTCTTCATCATCTTGCTGGGCTGGAAAAGCAGATAGACGTGGGTTGGGTTGAAATTGCCACTCCTGCTCCTCACTGTTCCAGTAATAAAATTTGTGACCAGTAAAAAAAAAAAAAATAATAAAAAGCTATTTAATATATTCCAATATGTGCATTGAAAAACCCACTTTAAATTCTTGGAAGGCTATTTTCTTTTTTTTTTATAGAAATAATGAGCATATTTAACTGTAATATAAAAAGGATACTAAAAATGAGCAATGATGTTTCTTTAATCTTATGCCTCAGTGAGAGATCATGGATACTCTGAAGACTGGGTTCCCATAATATATAACAAAATTTTTAATGCCAAATTGGATGGAAGTTAATATTTAGACAATTTTCTGGTTTAATGTATGTACCCAAGCTTTGGAATATTAGATGAAAGGAATTCTATTTATATATAGTATCAAATTTGAAAACATTGAAACATTCAGGTAGATGGTACATACCTATAATCCCTCCTACTTGGAAAGCTGAGGTAGGAGAATTGCAAATTTGATGCCAGAATTACCAATACCCTGTCTCAAAATAAAATGTAAAAGGACTAGGAATTAAGCTCAGCGTCCCTTAGGTTCAGTCTCCATTAGGAGGGGAGGGAAGGAGAGCAGAGAGAAGGGGAAAACTAGTAAAGATATTGACTTATTGATTAAAATAATTATTAATTTATATAATGCCATTTATGATATATATATATATTTGAAGAAAATTTTTGGCATTTCATATAGGAGGCTAAAAATGCAATTGTCAATTTTGTCATTACTTTTTAATTTTACATTCAGAAATATATCCAAGATCTACCCTTGTAAAGTTATTATTAAAGTCTTTCACTATTTAACCATAAAGGTTCCTACTCATAATCAATTGTATATAGTATCCCAACTTCCAATGTAAATTGTTTAGTAGTACATAAATACACTTAAAAACTAGCTAGCTATATAGGGCCTGGGGAGATAGCTCAGTAGAATAAGTGCTTGCCTGGCAAGCTGAGGATCCTGAGTTCAATCCCCAGTACCACAAAAAAAAAAAAAAAAAAAAAAAAAAACTAGCTGTATCATTCACAATGTTTCCAAATTTTTTGATCACCTCTTCTAATAGATTAAAATTAATTTTTTGGTCTCAATTATTAAAATGTTTTTTTTAAGAATGTCACTGTTTTCTAAGTTTGTAATGTATAAAGACGATGAATTTTTTTTAAAAGGTTATCTTTACATTCTTGGAGACTATGAAATACAAAGGAGTTTTTTTGTTAGTAATCAGCAATTGAAAGAAAACATGTGTTGAGAGTGTAAATTAAAATTGGCTTTAAGAAAAGATAGACTGGGCTAGGAAGAGAGCTCAGCAGTCTTAAGTGCCTGCCTGGTAAGCATAGCGACCTGAATTTTATCTGCGGTACCGCATGCCATGCTGGGCCCAGAAGCCTGGGCAGGTTGTGCCAGCCCCAAAACTGAGCATGGTGGTGCACACCTATAATCCCAGTACTGGGGAGGCTGAAACAGGAGGATCACTATGAATGAGTCCAAGCTGTCTAGCAAGTCCCTGTATCCAATAAATAATTTTTTTACAAAAAAGAGAAGATAGACCAGTTTTTGACCAATAGGAAATATATATTGCCATTCCATGGTTTAGTGGCATGGAAATGCTTCTTTTTGGTATAGATATAATTCAGACTAGGGTTATTATACAAGTGTTTTTGATCTCTAATTAAAGCATGAAGTTACAAACATAGGATATAGACGCCATTTGGTTCTTTTACAAGCCATTTGATTTCTGACTATATCTTGAACATGTGAAATGAAAGTGTAAGTTAATAATCTTTTTTGATGAAAATGGAATGTGTATGCTCTACTAATGATAGGATTAAAATATGGTTTCCGTCATGAATATTTATCATCATACTAGACACCTAGAAAAGTGAATGTCTCAAAAAGTCTAATACAACTTTCACACACACTGTTAACTTTATTTCCATATCTAGTTGTTAGAAACTATTTCTGGTGCTGACCAACTTTTGGACATTGTGTGTATAAGTTCTGTATAGTGACCACTGGGTGTTCTTGAGTCATTATGCCATATGCATCCCAAGTGGTGCTTAAGCAATCTTAGAATCTGCTGAAGTCTTTAGAGGACTCTGTCTTTCTAAGCCATCAACTTTCAGATGTTTCCTTCTCTTTTAAGTTTATTTGGACCACACTATAGCAATAATGCAAGTGGACCTAAAATATTAGAAATTTGCAAAATTAATATTGACAATGTTGTTCAGTCCCTGTGCCTGCCATGCTGCTCCTGCCCCTGGGGTGTGCTGAGATAGCAATTGAGACTGGGCATGGTAGGTCATGCCTGTAATCCCAGCTCTTGGGAGGCAGTAAACAGGTGGATCACTACAAGTGTGATCCAGTAGTAAGACCCTGAACACCCTGTAGGCCCTCCCCTAAAAAATACAAAAAAAAAAAAAAAAAAAAAAATTGTCAGTGTTTGAACAATCCTGATTATTTCAGAATATTTAAGAGAAATCACAAATTTAGCCATGATCAGCTTCCACAAGTTAATTTTAAATAGGTTAAAAAATGAAAAATAGATAGTAGTTGCTTGTGGTCACCACTCCTTGTTGATATTGTTGCTTTATATGACCCCAAGCTTTTACATAGTGAAAATGGGAAATGATTGTTAATGTACATTGTTTAGGAGATAACATCTTTCATAACTTGAGATGCTTTAGAGAAACAATAAAAGCCCTTGGTGATTGGGGGAGGTGATCAGTGCTATGTAAAAACACTATACACATGAAAGTCATACACATTCTGGCTTATATTTAAAAGTGAAAATGAAAAATTTAATGAAAATTATCAAAGACTTGTATATAAAACACCGTTTTAAATTCAACTTTCTTTCTATTTCATTCTTAGTATTGCTTTGAATAAGGTTATTGGGAAGAATATTTTTTTAACACTGTCTTGTACTCTCTGGCATGCATCCTAATACTTCCACTGAACTGAGTTTGTAGTAATAGGATAACTTTCCTCCCTTTAAGACCAGAACACAAATAGCTATTTATAAAAGTAAAAGTTATCATTTCTTTTAACAGCTGTGACATCTTATGAAGATCTTGGACTCTTCGCATTTGGATTACCTGGAAAGGTAATTTTATTTTCTCATTCTTCCAAAACTCAAAAAAACACATTTTTCTTTCTCTTTCAAGTTAAAAGAGACTAATATATATCAGAGACAGATTTTATGAGTATAAAAGGACATAAAAAAATAAAAAAATACATGATGGGAGCGAAAATAAGAGAAAAAATTATCAGTGTACTTTCTGCTCATCAATAAACTTACTCAGTACTGAAACCTTTTAATTAATATTGAAACCTTCATCCTGATGAAGGAAAGCAATGACTTGAAGGATTTTAGATTAGTAACAGTAGCTTGTTTTAAGCAGTCCTTATTAATATATTTTCTGAATAAATCCTAAAAACAAAATTATAAAAATAAAATTATGGAAGAGCTATTTTCAAGGCACTAATTCAGGCATCATATCACTTAAAGAGTTAAACAGTGCTAAAAAGGTTGCTTAGCTCTCCTGTCACTTATGAGTAAGAAAATTAAGGATCCAAGCAGTTAAGAGCTATTAGAACTCAAGGCTATCGACAGCTACTTTCTACACAGTGAATCTGGGAGGTAAAAGATATCACTATACAAAGGAGAGAAAAACCCATACATACGTTCCAATTAACTTGGCTTTTAAAGTACAAAAGAAATGTTCAAATAATGAACCAGATAGCTTTGTGACATAGATCCAAATAACCTAAAATTGAACAAAACAAAAACTATTCCTACATGTAGTTTAATCAAGGAAGAAGGAAATATTATTGTATAAGAAAACTATTTAATAATCTCTAAACATAAATCTGGTGTAACCACTGCCATCATCGTCATTTCGCATTAGTATTTCCTGTACCTAGTGCAGCAGTGGTCTACATACCCGGGCTTTGTGAGGCAGCCCAGTAATTCCAGCACTCTGGGAAGCTGAAACAGGAGGATTACAAGTTTTAGGCCAGCCTGACTTGCTTAGCAATTTAGCCAGACCCTGTCTCAAGAACTGGCAGGCAGGGGAGTGTGTTGCTCAGTGGAAGGGCTTGGGTTTGGTCACCAGTACCAATGAAGAAATGAATGGATTTTTGAGCCTCCTTTTCCTTACATTCTAGAGTGGTCATAATTTTAACATGAATACCATTCATAAAGGCAGAACACTAGGCAGTGTACTCTGACTGGAGAGTCATTATTTGTTTGCTTCCTACCTCCACAGCTGGGTTACAGCTTTCCTGTTTTCTCCTCTCCAGGCTCAAAGGCTAGGTGATGCCAACCGGATACACCCAAGATTGTATCATTTCCTTTTAGGTAGTGCAGCATTGCCAACCCCTCCCCCCCATGCTGTTTTATTCTGTATGCGATTGCAGAATGGTAAAACCAGAAAGAAAGGGATCATGAGACTCCCTGAATTGATGTTCAGCTTCTACTTTGATAACCATTGATTGCACTAACTTTTAACTATTCAAAAATGGCTGTCAACATTTTCAAAAATTTTCTTTATAGTAACTGTGGAATTCTATAGCTGGCAAATTTTATTTTTTGTAATTTCTTCACTCACCACTTGGGCATCTGTTTTATAGTATTAGTATTGGATTTTATTAAAATGTTGACCTTTTATATTATTTCCCTCTTAATCTTCTGAATGCATTTGTTCTTTTATAGGTGGTGGTGGCAGGCACCATAATAATTCAGAATATTGGAGGTAAATCATTGAAATTACATTGTTTAACATAGCTGTGATGCAAATATGTCTTTGCATTTGGTGTGGTACTGCATGCATGTAATGCCAGCACTCAGAAGGTTGAAACAGGAGGATTGCTACAAGTTCAAGGCTATCTTGGGCTACATAGTGAATTCAAGGCCAGCATGAACTACACTGTAAGACCCACTCCACAAAACAAAATTGTCTTTGGTTTCTTGATTTATTATAAGTCTAGCTGAAAAACTGAATCCTGTCTGAAAATCCTGAAAATCGCAGCAGCCCTTTGTGTTGGCCTCATTACTCTTGGAAACTTCTTACCAGTAATGTTTCTAAATTCAGTTCTATTAAACCTTGATTGCAGTCTTGTTATTAAATCTTAAACATACTTTTAAAGCTTTGGCTTTCTGTGAGTGTGATGTTGACAGGGTACAGTTTAGGAAAACTCTCCAGTTGATTCTAAAATATTTCCTCTACTCTTGTCCTCCTAATCCCCCTACTTCCTGGCAGATACTACTTCAGAGGGAATGAACAATGAGGTATGGACTAATAGTGTTCCCTGGTAATTAAAAGTGCCTGGGTAGAAGCTGGGCTGGGTGTTTAGGTAGCTTTATGGGAGAGCTCTTGTTGAGAACATTTCACAGGACCTTTGATTCAATCACTGGTACTAACAAAAAGATAACTAAAGTCAATAAAACCAAGTGGTTTAGCCGGGCGTGGTGGCGCAGGCCTGTAATCCCAGCACTCGGGAGGCTGAGACTGGAGGATTGTTGTGAGTTTGAGACCAGCTTGAGCTACAAAGTGAGCTTAAGGCCAGCCTGAACTGCACAGTGAGACTCTGTCTCA
>PVKA01028604.1:0-29170 GCA_004027165.1 Ctenomys sociabilis
TTCTTTCTTTCTTTCTTTCTTTCTTTCTTTCTTTCTTTCTTTCTTTCTTTCTTTCTTTCTTTCTTTCTTTCTTTCTTTCCTTCCTTCCTTCCTTCCTTCCTTCCTTCCTTCCTTCCTTCCTTCCTTCCTTCCTTCCTTCTTTCTTTCTTTCTTTCTTTCTTTCTTTCTTTCTTTCTTTCTTTCTTTCTTTCTTTCTTCCTTCCTTCCTTTTTGCAGAACTGGGGATAGAACTCAGGCCCTTGCGCTCACCAGGGAAGCGCTTATTCTCCCAGGCCCCTATATTAGCTTTTTTAACATGCTCTGTGTGGCCCCATAGATTTCTAACTGTCTGAGTCCTTCTCTCAGTCATGCTGGGACTGCTACGACCTTTTTGAGTGATGCCACTGTGGCTGCAGATGGCGAAAGGTCTGAAATGATCCATGGGAAATTAGGATGCCTAGGTGACTGCACAGGCCCCATGAGGCAGACTGGAATGATCACAGTTATCCTCACAATGTTTTAAGGCAGCTTTCCTTGGCCTGGACCTCAGTTTGCATGGTGTTTCTACAGAGGAACCAGCTTATGAACTGAGATGCACCATTGAACTGAGAAGGCCAGGGTCAATGGGCAACTGGAACACACTGGCATGCAGCAGACGCCGAGGAAGAGAAGACATGGGGGACACAAAGAGTCAATAGTGAAAAAAAGCCCAGCCACATCAGAGAAAAGTGGCATCATAATGGGCCATACAAGTAGGAGCTCAGTACCACTGTGCTGACTCCATACACAATGGAACCATCTTTTTCTGAAAAGAAGACAGAGGGCTGAGTGAGCTCTAAAGGGGTGCCTGTAATACAGAAGCCAGGGGGTTTTGTTTTATTTATAATGGCAGTATGGGGGCCTCAGGCATGCTAGGCACAGCTCACCCACTGAGTTGCACCTCCAAGACCTCAAGACACAAGATTTTAAGATGAAATAGAAACACTTTTAGAGATGCTTTGGAGAAATCCTTAAAGCTAGAGACTTGAGAATTCAGAGCCAGTCCTTCAGAAAAATCTTAGCCACCAGAGGTTAGGGGCGTGTAGTGTAGAGTTGCAGTGCATTATCTGGATGACACCAGGCAAGCTTTTGGCTTCTCTGAATGGCAAAAGAAAATAGAGAGAGCGGAGTACTAACCTTATAAGGTGGTGTTAGTAGTAGGGACATAAACAGCTACATGCTATGAAAAGTCTGTAACAGCTCTTTCACTCCTCCTCCCCTCCTCCTTCTCCTTCTCTTCCTCCTCCTTTACATCAAAGTGCTTATGTGCCAGAAAGTTTTGGTTATATTTGAAGTATGCAGCCTGGATGGTGATTAACAGCAATGAACACATTTTGAAAGCACCGACAGATATTTTCAGGAAAGGTCACTGCTGGCTGTGCTCAGAGCTTTGCCTTGGGGCTTTGGAAATTGTGAAGGCAGCCCCAGGACCCTGAGCCCTGGGAGAAGAGGATGGACAGCGAGCCATGCCCACTGATGTGGCTGAGGCCTGGCATTCCATCTGTCCTCAGGTGGGGTGGGTGCATGTTATCTGCACTGACCGTTAAGGGTAAATAATCTGAGTGGCGGTCCTCATGCGTGTGAGCAGCCCGGCTGGGAAGAGGGTGGGGTGAATGGGAGAAACCTTGGCTTTTCTGGGTCAGAAGAAGGAGCAGCTGCTGCAGGTGGCCTGCTTCCAGCAATTGCCCATTCTATCCTTCCCACTGCAGAGCTTAGATGCCACAGAAATCAGATGGTAAAGCAGCCCACAGCCCAAAAGGGATGCTTCGCTTCCCCGTGCCTTCCTGTTTGGCCTCTGTAGAGGGCTGCGCATGTGGAAGAATTTGGGTGTAATTGCTGCAGACAGATGCTGTGTTCTCTGAGCCGAGGCAGATGGGCAGCAGGAGGAGGAGGTGGGGGTGGCTGTGTGGGAGGAGGTGACATTTGTAAATATGTCAGGGGACAGTGCCAAATCAGTGGATCCAACGGGACCTGCTAAGCAAGGAGATGCATTGGCCTTTTCTAAATGATGTGCATGTCTGTAAAGAGAGTTAGTGGTGTCAAAGAGAGTATGGATTCTTGATTCTCCATGATTACAAGTGGGTGAAAATTAGCTACAAGGTGTAGCTTGCAGCTCTTCTACTGTAACTTGATTTGTAGAGCTGTTGACAATCTGCACAATTAACTGTCACTTTCCCCTCTCATCCTAAACAACCAAATGGGCCAGATAGCAGGCAATAGAGGATGAAGTGCTGTAGATGACATGGGCTAACCTGCTGCACTTACCGGTCTCTAAAGAACCAAGCCCAGATGGGAGCAGGAGCGTGGTTCCTTGGCCAGGGTTTCCCCTGGGCAGCCACTCCCATGGACAGACCTCTAACCAAGCTCTACAGCAAGCACATCTGAATCAAATCTCAATGGAAAGGTTGAAATCCGCCTCACTGGGCACCCATCCTGCTCAGCCCCAGCCCCTTACCCCTTTGTCCAGAGGGGCTTTCACATCCATAGAGAAGGAGCCTGTTTCTCCGCTGACCATGGCTGTCCTCAGCTTTGGGAGGAAAGGGAGTCATGTCAGCTCTGTGGGCCACACCAGAGGACTCGAAGGCCTGAACTTTACTGATCAGATTGCAGGCGATCCCTTAGGACACTTGATTCTTCCCCTTCCCTCCAAACAGACCACCAGGAGGAAGAGAGACCTGACTCCAGGCACCATTTAGGTTATAATTCTAGGCAGTCACCAAGGCGATGCCCCGAAGGGGAATGAGACACTGGGGTATCCAGTGTCATGTTGCGGAGACACAGTGTCTTCCAAGGTCTGATATGGAGACCAAAGGCCAGGTTAACACATCACTGAAACTCAAACTCAGTAGCTTAGAGCCATGAGTTCATTCTGTTTCTATAATCCCAGTGACTCAGAAAGATATATAGTGTTAGTTGCTAAAAGAATTACACATGATAGGTCTTCTGGCTATGGTTTGTAAAGGCTCTGGGCTTGAACCATTCTGGTTTGAAGAACAGAACAGCATCAATGCCTACAGCCACTCACTGGTTTGATATGGAACTACACAAACCAGCTTCTCTTTGCCCTTCTTTTCCCCACTCACGACTTCAGCTTGGTCTTCCCACTCCACTTCGGAGAGGTCCACACTGTTGTAGTTGGGCTTGGGCTTCAGTTTTTTTCCCTCTCTGTACTGGAGTGCATGGGCAGGAAGGAAAATGCCAGGTTAGCATGTGGCTCTACTCTTATTTTCTCTACTACATAAAGCCTTTTGTGGATACAAATGAAATCAAAAAATCTGAGGGATTCCTTAAGCTATCTGGACCAAACTTCCCTCCAACACACAGATTCCCTCACCACATTTGTGACAGATGGTCTCACGGCCGCTGGGTGGATATTTCCCAAGAGGAGAACCTCGGGGTTTGTGAGTCAGTTGTCAGAATTTGGACAGCTCTAATTGTTAGAAAGTTCTTCCTCCTACAGACCTGTAATTTCTCTCTCTCTAAAACTTAATTTTTAAAAAAAGTTTATAAATATCTACAAAATAGTATTAAAACAGAAAAATAAATGATACAGAAATTCACCAAATAATGATATGAATTCCACAGTATTTGTTGTAATTTATAGTTTTGTCTTCAGATTAGTTGTTCATATTACCAGGTATATGCATGCAAAATTGGAAGAAGAAAGAAATATAAAGGAAATTGAGAAGAGAAAAATGACAAAGAATTGAAAAAAGGAGATACAGACCAACAGAAATCCCTAGTAGGTTGTCCAAAACATCCTGCTTACATATATCTGGAATCGCCTCGCCTCCCTATAAAGTTTAATCCACTGATCTTAGTTCTTTCCCCCAGAGCTGCAGAGCATGCTTCTCCTGGCAACCTTCTGCTGTTCCAAAGCCCTCACTCTCCTGGGAGTGACTTTTTCCAGCCTGATATTCCCAGTTTGTGGATGGTTTGGCTCCCTTTGTATATGCTCTGCTTTGTCAGTATCACTCCATAGGAAGATTCCAGGATAAAAAAATCAACATTCTATATGGAATCTGGCCACTGTGGTGGTGAGCATGATGTGTGAGCCAAAGTATCCTTTAGCTTTAGTGGTTGCCTGTGAGTTCATTGGCCTCCTGGACAGTTGTACTTCCATAGCAACTGTGAGAAAGCTCCCCGTCAGTCACATCCTGGTCTCCCTCCGTCCTGGGCTGCACTGTTGAATCACGCCATCTACACATTCCTGATCAATGTCCTCTTACCAGTTTTAGCTCATTGCTTAATGAGAATATTTTAATACTTTATTGTACTCATTCTCCACTTTCTAGATCAGCCATATCTTGCAGATCTCAGGTTATCTATCACATACATTTTCATCCTGTGGGCAGAATTTTTGAGAGGGGCAGAGCCAAGGGTAAGTCTGCAGAGTTTAATATCAACTTGATGGAGAGCCATTGATTAACATTCTATCGTGATTATTTTCTGCCCTTGATACCCTCCTCATACTAAGACAGATATCACCCAATTATCTACAATTAAGTCTTCAGTCCTTCTTGGGTTTAGTTTAGTAACCCCATCATAAAAGGAAAGAAGATAGCTTATCATCAGGTAAATTAAAAACATGACTGCTGGAAGATGCTTGTAGGGTTGAAGTCCCTGTCTTCATGTGCTCAGATTCTAAGAGTATTTCTTTATTACTCGCTAACTTCTTCCCAGGAAAGCACCAATCCTGTCTGTTGCCCTATCAGGAGGTCTGTAGTGGAGGTGCTACCACGGCCATTCCTTCATTCTTTGCTCCTCCCTCAGGGCTGTGTGATGTTCTGCATGTTGCCTGTTGATGTCCATCTGCATTGAACAGCACTTTCCCGCCTCGTTCTACTACAATCTGTTTCTTTGGAGTGAGCATAACACTCCACTGCCTTTTCCTAAATCCTGATGCCCCCTGAAGGGCACAGTCAGCTCTTCACGTTAAATCCAAAATTCTGCTATCTTATCCATGCATAACCCACTACTATTATTGTCTACTGGACTACATTGGATTATTTTGCTGAATTCACACACCTACAATATTTGAATGGCAATGGAACACCTGTCTCTGACAAAACTAAACAAAAAAGGGGGATATATATAAATGAAGGTCCATTTTGTAGTGAAAAAAATATATATCTGTATATACAAAATAGGATAGTTATACAGCTACTTTCTCTTAGTTCAATAAGAAGAAAGATTTATACTCAAAGTGCTTAGACAGGATATAAGTCTGCATCTTGTACTCTGAATAATTACTATAAAGACAACAATATGCAATGCATTAATTATTGTAACTATCCTACTAACCTGTTTTGAAACTGTCTAATTGCTATTTCTTTCTCAATAAATAAAAAAAGAAAAACAAAATTCTGTCTTTGTGGCACTGACATAGGAAGAGTTCAGGCCCACACATGAAACGACGCATGACCTTTCCATTATTGCTAGGCACATCCTTTAATGTTTTCCTGATAGTGGCTTCATTAGAGAGCTTACGCCATTGGCCTCCCCACATCTCGTTGTGCAATCATGCTCCATGTGATTTATTCTGGAATCATTCAATTGCTGTAAGTCTTGCTTCCTTAATTTGACAAAAATTTCTGTTCATAACATTCTTCAAAGTATCATAAGGCTAGGTACACAGTAGACACATCAAGGGCAAAGAAAATGCTCCAGAGACACTGTCCTGAACACTCTCTATGACTTGACCAAAGATTGGGGGAGAAGAAGGTGCTAAGATCCCTCTTTATCTCCTCTACCAACAATGACACTGAAAGAGGCAACTCTGATGGCCATGGGCATAAGAATTGCAGTTCACAATATGAATTGATTGGTGAAAGCCTTGTATTCATCCAAGTGATACAGATGGTGACAGATAGGTTTCTGATCCATGCCCTTAATTCTACAAGTGAGCTCCAGGATCAGCACTGGTTATTTCTTTGTTAGTGAGGTACTCACTAGCACTGAGGCTGTCTCCCACTGAGCCCACTGGCCTAGCCCTGTGACATGTTATGGGTAGAAATGCTAACCCCTCAGAATCTGAATTGTGAAGACACAGGAAACTGGGCAGTCTCTTATGTGCCCTTATCTCTCTACCCTGAATCCTGTAGTTTGCTTCAAATAGCTCAATCAATTGCCTTGTGGACACTCAATATCTATTTGAACTAAACAGAATAAATTGGGGCATAGACTGGTTTCTACAGATGACCTCAAGGGCAAAGAAAATGCTCCAGAAATGCACTGTCTTGAACTCTCCCTGTTACCTGACAGAAGACTAGGGGAGGGAAGAGTGCTAAGATCCCTCTAGGACTTTAGCTCCCCTACCAACCATTGCCATGGCCATGACCTTGTACTGTGGTCAGGGAAGCAGAAAGCCCTCTAGTTTAGAGTAGAGCTTTCAGATGGATCAGTGAAACTTTCTTTCTCAGCCACCAATTACTGAGTTGAATTCATGTGAAAATACCCTGAAGGCCTGTATCAAAGCAGAGGGAATTAGGAAGTGGGCAGGCTTACTCAGACATAACCTAAGACAAACTCATGGGCCTTGAGCCATTGCCCCTACCTGTCACGAGAGGTTGCCTTGTCAGTTTTTTGTCAGCCCACTGTTTGTACCCCTTTCAGGGGCCCCTGGAGTTCTGCTGTTACATCTGTAAGCTGCAAGGGAACTGGAGCTACTGAGGCAGTGAGGGATGGGACCAAACGTGTACTGTGCTGGAGTCTGTAATATCCTCCCAAAGCTCATATATTATAGGCATATTCCCCAGCATGGCGACTTTTAAGGGAAGAGGTCTAATGGGAGCAAGTCAGGTCAATGGATGTGTAACTTCAGAGAAAATTCAGGATTTCTTTCTCTCTCTCTGCTCTCCCACGACCACCAGCATAATATGTTTCTGCCATAACATGATGCCTCACCACCCCCAGAGGCCTAAAAACAATAGGTCAACTGACTATGAATTGAAACTTCAAAGCTGTATATCAAAATAAATCTTTTTTTCTTTGCAAGTTGACTTTCTCAGGTATCTTGTTACGGTAGTAGAAAGCTGATTAACACACTGCCCTCCAGTTAGCTTCAAAACCACAGCCTTGGCTTATATGCACTCTGGTGTATTTATGACTAATTTCACACATTTTGGTCTTGTCTCTATCACTAGACTATAAACAATTTGAAAACAGGGACCATGACTTAATTATATTTTTTCTCATATTATTCACTGGGTTTGGAATGTTTTGTGAACAACTTCCAAAGCCCATCATATTAGGATCCCAAGGCAAATAAGATGTGTACCTACCAAAGGTCTGAGGTCAGGATGAGAGAGGATGTAGCCATTGTTCGTGTTCAGGAAGGCATATCCATGGACCCCGAGCTGCCAGAGTTGGAGATAGAGAGCATCGGATGTGGTTAGTGCTGGGAAAGGGTTTGAGGCTGTGTCGTGGCTCAAGATAGCAGTTCACAGCTATGAGATTTTCAGAAACAAATGGAACTGAGCCGGCATCATCCTTCCACCAGTGGATTCTGAAGTCCTTTCTGAACCTTGCTGTTGGCAGCAGCTCTACCAAAGTGCAGCATTGCCTGACTCTTTCCTAACACATACTCTAGGTACCTTGATGAGGTCATCTCCTTTGCTCCCAGAGCTGGACTGTGAAGTATGGAGAAACAGATTGGGAGATGGAAGCCCTGGGCAGACAAATAACTTCCTGAAGTCCACAAAGCAAGTCAGAGCTAGTGATGGCAAAGGGTCCCAGGAGGATGAGCTACTGTTGTCGTGCTCAACACTATGCTAGCCTGGGGCTCAGACAGAGCAGCCCCTTCTGAGTTGTGGGCCTGGCTGCCACTGCCTAGGGAGAGGCTCTTGAGCCTCTGTTATAGTCTAAATCCTAAGTGTCTCCCAAAGGCTTCCATACTAAAGGCTTGATGACTGGGAAGCAGTTAGGTCATGGGGTTGGATGTGCTCTCTCTCCCACGCTGCTATGTGGTTCACAGGTGTGATGCACTCCAGGTCTGCTTGGGCTACGCTGCCTCATCACCAGTCCCAAGGCAACAGGGCCTACTAAGGTAAGCCCTCCCTCTTGTAAGTTAGTTTTCTTAGGTATTTTGTCCCAGTGATGGAAATCCCCACCCCAAAGGTAGGGGCTGATCGAGGCTCACCTTGTAGCGGGGTGCCAGCTTCATCAGCTCTCTGAGGGTCACATCAGAGCCCACTACACCCAGGAGAATGCCGTGGGACCTCTGGAAGAGAACCACAGGGGCAAGGAGGGCAGGCTTCCCTGTGCACCAGGCCAGATCAGAATCTAGGTCCTTTCATTTAATTTACTTAATTAATTAAATTTTCATGTATTTGGTACAGGGTCTCACTACACAGCTCAGACTCATAGTAATCTCCTGTCTCAGCCTCCCCTGTGCTGGGATGGCAGGTATGTGCCACCACGACCAGTCTCGGTGGCTGGCTTGGCGTGCCAGGGAGATGCTGGCACAGCATGCAGTACCGGATCAAGCCCGGTCCTTGCACTTGCCTAGGCAGACACTTAGACCGCTGAGCTACCTCTGTCACCCTCTAGGTTCTTTTAGAGACTGAATGAGGTCTCTTGAGTCTCAGGTGGACCTTCCTTGCAGTTAGATTTTAGCTCTCTAAATGAAAATTTAGAGCCCGTCAGAATGGTCCTGGGAGCCCACTTAGTTGCTCGGAAGATTAATGCCCCATATTAATATTTCAGTGGTAATATTTAAATGAAATACAAAGTTGAATGAAATATTCATCTGCACATCAGAAGCTGAAGTACTGGGATCTGAGGGACTTGGCAGGGCACGGGGCCAATAAAGCATTTCCTGACCAGAGGGAGGATGAAAGGCTCCAGAAATTCTTTCACTAGAGGCTCTCGCAATAGAGTCTGCCCACCCTGCTAGGTTAAGTATGGGTGTTCAGGAGGGCTAGCAGATGCCCCCTCCAACCTCGTGTTCCCAAAGTAGTAGAGCAGGGGCAGAGTGGCGGAACTGACCACCAACTGGGTGGGCAGGATCAGGGGGTGGGGAGACTTGGGCAATTACAGACCCTCAGCCTCACCACTGACCAAAGGTTGCAATGAGCCCAGTCTGGGACAGGATAGAGGAGTCTGTCCTCCAACCCTTCCAGGGTGGCTTTGATGCTCGCTCGCCCTAGCGAGAAGCCACTGGGGTCCCTGCTGCTGCCTCGTGGGGAGTGGCCACTCACCGTTTCGTTCTTCTGGCTGAAGACAGGCATGGCCACAGTAGTGAGAAGCATCGGGCTCTGTGTCTGTGAGGTGAGGAGCTGCCAGAGAGGAAAGGGCAGGGGTTGGGGGGTGGCTGAGATGCCCACCGGTGCGTCCTGCGCAGAGCACAGTGGGCAGGATGCGTCGGTGACTGAGCTCCTCAGTGTCACCTTCCATAAGCAGGAAGAAATCTCAGATGAGGCCTTCTCTGCCAAAGCAGCTGGCAGCAATGCTGGGGGATGAGCAGGAGCCCCGGGGCTCTGGTCATGGGCAAGGCCCTGGGCCTGCACCCAGCTCTCAAGCACGCTCCCCAAGCTCTTTTACCTTGGCCAGGCCACAAAGGAGCCTGCGTGGGAGAATGAGCCATTCTGCTCCTGCCCAGAAGTACAGAGGCTTAGCCTGGCATAAGCATTGGTGCAGGCCTCTGGTGTAGTGGCCACAAGCCAGAACCAAGGTCAGGTAAGAGAGTAAGATGCCGCCCCCCACTTTAGGAACTATTCCTCACTGGGGTGAGGCATTGGTGTGGGGTGGGGACATCTGTCCACCCTGTGGTCTAACAGCTTCAGCTTGGGGGCACCTGAAAAGGGGCCAGGAATCTTGACCTCAGCGATTCCAAAGCCACAGAGAAGGAGAGGGAAGGAGGAAACAGAGGAGACACAGGACTAGGGGGATTGGAATTTGCAGGACAGGGATCACTCTTTAAAGTGGAGATAAAGCTATAGCTTCATTTTTGTGCTTGAGGAATTAGAGACCCTGGAATATCAGAAGGTTGTTCATGAAGTGCCTGAGATCTGCCTGACACAACTCACCTAGAACAAGAAATTGTGTGTGTGTGTGTGTGTGTGTGTGTCTGTGTGTGTGACTAGGGATGGAATTCAATCTTGCGCATGTCAGGCAAGTGCTATATCATTGAGTCACATCCCTTTTTATTTTATTTTGAGATGAGCCCTTGCTGAATAGGCTAGGCTGGCTTTAAACTTGAAATCCTCCTGCCTCAGCTCTCTAAGCAGCAGAGGTCACACCTGGCTCAAAGTCCCTTTCAAGGTGTTACAGGAGGACAGGATGTTGTCTCTTTACTCTCCCTTTCCTGTTCCTCTGCCCAACACACACACCTGAGCACTGCTTTGTTTTTCAGGGCACAAGGTTACCTCACTGGCTTTGAGGGATCTGAAAGTCTTCCTTGGCCAGCTCCCTTAGCACAACTCTATGCTCCGCAGGAGCAAAGGACACATGGCACATGCTGGGAGTCGGCCCCTTCCCAGGCTGGCAGCTGTCATAAAGTTGGACAGATGCAGGACAGAGATGGAGCAAGGACCAAAGGGAGTAGCACATGGGGCATGGTGTGAGGGGGCACAAGGTCAAGGAATACCCTCCTCTGGCTGCCATCCCCCTCCTCTACCTTGGACAGACAAGGGCCCTAGGAAGAGCAAGAACCTGGAAGGAAGGCACAACCTGCCTAAGTGAAGCATGCCCTTCCGTTCTGGGCATCAGCCTTAAGGACAGCAGTAGGTGACAGACAAATGTCGAGGGTATGACTTACTAGCTGAGGTCCCTATAAACTCAATTGAGGAGATTCTAAATCCCAATTTTGGCAAAAGAGAGCCACTGCCCTAGATATTGAACATGCTAGAAGAAAAGCTGAAAACCTGAGTTCCCAGGGGCCAGGAAGATGACTCAGTAGAATAAGTGCTTCCCTGGCAAGTGCAAGGGTCTGAGTTCAATCCCTGGCTCCACCAAAAAAAAAAGCCGAGTTCCTAGCGTACTTTGCTCCTGTGTCCTGGTCAAAGACAGGTAGATTCACACATCAGAAAGACTCACCCTTCCCACCTTCCCAAAGCCTCAAATGTGGTCTTAGGTGGCTACAATTCCACCAGCCTCGCTGATCAGCAGGAGGAGGGGGTCTCATCCTAGGGATGTGGAGGTGACCCTGGAAGAAGCCTGGGTCCCCGATGCCTGGTGAGTCCCTCATCAGCCCCCAGAGGCCCAGCTCTAAACCTCTTTACGTGAGGAAGAACTCTACTTCCACACAGAAGGACTGAAGCCAGCATTCTAGACCTCTCAGCATCAGTGTGGTGCGTATCACTGAAGCAGGCAGCTCCACAGCGTGGGATGTGAGCAGTGGTGGGAAGATCCCCTTCCCCCAGGCATCTCAACGGACTGCAACCTTTGGCATCTGTTCCTTTGGGTAAGGCGTACGGTCCTAACACTTCTTTGAAATGTGGGAACCTGGGGTGCATGCGTATGAGGGAGCCACGAGGGTGAGCTATGGATATGACAGCTTTCATCCCAGAATAGGAGGAAGAGGAGGATAGTGAGCAAGGTGGCCATGGGGGGTAAAGAGGGATGAGTACATGTAGCAGGGCACCCTGTCCACAGGGTGGCAGGTTGTGTGTGGGGCAGGCGTCTGGATCTCTAGGGACAACATCCTGGCAGTGACCCTGTTAGTGGGCGAAGGGTTGCTGCTGGATGAGGGAAGTTTCTTCCCTTTAGGACTTTTCCTGAGGATGTATGACGCTCACTTCCTCTGACTGAGAAAGATACCCCCGGGTTCCGGGGCCACCCTCAGGCCCACCTTGCTGTCCATGTAGGCTTCTGTCCAGATGATGTCGTGGTCATGGTTGATGACCATGGGCCGGCTCAGCACATGCAGGTATTCCATCACATTCTCCTGTGCGTCAGCCAGTGTGGAAATCTGCGTGAAGTAGCCTGGGGGAGAGGGTAGCATGGGGCTGTGGAAGGGACCTCTGCTCCAAGGCTCTGGGCTGCGCAGCACCTCACAGCTACTGACAGCCAGCTCCAGACCCCCCAAGGAGCAGCTGGCACAGCAACACCCCTCAATGAGCTGGCTATGTGTCGCTGTCTTAGGTTCTGATTTCAGAGCGGTGGTCCCTGTCCTCTCTAAGACCACCCTCCTCATTTTCCTGATCACTGCCTTTCCTCTGGCTGAGGGTGGGGGCTGCTTCAGCATCTTCCCTGTGCCCATAGTGATATTTAAGAGGGTAAGTGACTTCTAAAGGTATGAGTGCTTTAGGACAGGCGCAGCTCTTTGGCCTCAGTGTCTCATAAACATTAATTCCACATACCAGTGAAATGGAACAGCAGTGCCAGGGAGTCCCTGGCCTCAGATCCTTGGAGGTCTGGCCCTGAAAATGTGAGGTCACCATCCCCTCTCACCCTGCCTTCTTCAAGACTTGAAGATGGCTCTTCCTAGTGTGAACACTGGGCAAACAGATGATTTCTAACTTCCACTTCAGATGACATTATAATTCAGAGGCCCTGAAGGGTTGTGGGGCATTCATTCAGGCTCTAGGAAAAAGCTACCTGCTATCTCACCTTTTCCAAATGGGGAAGAGGGTGGAGGCAACTGTTCTGTATAAGACACTGCTTCCTTGCAATGCTTCCACTATAGACCCTGCGCTCAGCCCCTAAGGGGACCAGGGATGCTGTCCCATGTATGTGCAGCCTTGGGCTTCAGGGTGTCTGCCAGTGCCCACACACCTTTGTTGTTGCAGGCAATCCACTTCAAGCGGTCAGCAAACGTCACTTCTCTCCCGATGAGGTAAGTGAAGACTCGTACCTAGTCCATGAGAGGCAGGTTGATTTTACACCGCAGTTGTGCAGCTTCTCTTTATGTGGGGCTGAGCTGTTGGGTCAGGCTCCCCTCAGTTGCCGATTTCTCCACTCAGACCCTCTTTTCCTTCTGCTACTAGGGATTGAACCTAGTGCCTTGGCACTGAGCTATATTCCCAGCCCTCTTTAAATTTTTTTATTTTGAGACAAAGTCTCACAAAGTGGCTAAGTTGCTCAGGCTGGGCTTGAACTTGTGCTCCTCCTGCCTCAGCCTCTCAGAGTGCTAAGACTGCAGGCTTGTATTATCGTGCCTGGCTTGTGTCCCCTCTTAATCAGGAAGGACTCTGAGGCCCAAGCAGCCATGTGACTCACCCATAGCCATGGTGATTGTAGAGCAGGTTCAAGGCCAGGTAGCCTGGCAGTTCTTATGACTCAAAACCATGTGCTGGTCCTTCACCTTGAAGCCCCTTGCCTCAGCTACTTGGGCCCAAGGTCACCAGAGCTTGGTACACTCCATGAGGACAGGTCTGAACTTATGAATGGCTCTCATGGGGAAGGACTTGGAACTTGGGGCTGTCCCATTGCTGTCCTTTCCACAGCAGTGGGAAAAGTTACCTCTGGAAGAGGGAGGGACTCCCTCCTCCCTGACGGTAAGACCACCGAGAGAGCTACCTTGCGATCTGGCCAGTTATACTTCTCAAACACAGGCTCGTAGTCCTCCACGGCCCCGTCAGTGATCAGCATGATGGCCTGGTTG
This sequence comes from Ctenomys sociabilis, assembly GCA_004027165.1. Taxonomy (NCBI): domain Eukaryota; kingdom Metazoa; phylum Chordata; class Mammalia; order Rodentia; family Ctenomyidae; genus Ctenomys; species Ctenomys sociabilis. Next base: position 13,565 of record PVKA01028604.1, read on the forward strand.
CAGAGACTTCCTCGCCCAGCCTCTTGGAACTGCATGAGGCAGAGGAGGGCAGGGGCACGGCAGGCCGTGACTACCTGTCCTCCACTTTGGCCCTTTCTCCTGCTCCCGCAGCCCTCCTGGCTCCACAGCTGCAGGTACCTGCTTAAGGATCTCGAAGGCCTCACTCAGGGCTTGGTCCACGACACCCACACCTTTGACCACCAGCTCATCCACCAGCTGCTTAAAATGCTGCCAGGGTAAACAGGAAATGGGGCTCAGCGGCTGGAGCAGCTGGGGGCTTCTCATAGCTGGCTAACTGAAGAGGCTGATTAGAACTAATGCCAGAGTCTGTGACGGCAGGGCCCCTGTTGCACTGCAGCTAATCCCATGGAATACACCCCTCCAACAGCTGTTTCTCAGATGCCCCCAAGGTAAGCAAAGTGAGGGTCCATGGCATGGTACAAATCCACCTTCCTCACTGGAACAAAGTGCCAAGTGTGCCAGCCAGAGGGAGAAAGGCAGTCCAGGGATGGAGGTGAGGAATGACCTCAGCTTCCAGCCCTTCACTCAGTGATGAGTCTGTCACGGAAGAGTGGAGGTGCCAGGGCTGAGGTTCAAGAGGAAGCAAAACTCAGTCTCACAAAGACATGCAAATTCTCTTAAAAATCATTGCTTTGTCTTCTTTTTTTTTTTTTTTTTTTTTTTTTTTTTTTTTTTTTTTTTTTTTTTTTTTTTTTTTTTTTTTTTTTTTTTTTTTTTTTTTTTTTTTTACCAGAGAAAAAGACTCCATTTAAGGAATTTGAATTTGACCTCTACTGAGGAAGCTCCCCATGAAGACTGACATGGTGGAAAGGCCAACTGGGGTGCCACATGGGGGCTGAGTCCTGGATGCTCCGCAGAAGGCCAGCCTGCAGTCTGAGGGAGGAAGGTCCCACAGATGTCAGGTTGCCTTGCTTACTGGAGCTCAGAGAAGCAGAAACACAAGGTGGTCAGCCTGGGTCCCCAGGTGTCTGCTGGGGAACTGCTGACTGATTCACTTTGCTCATCCAGGCACCACGTGCTCAGCAAAAGGGACCTGAAAGCAGGCTGCGCAGATGCCATTCCTATCATGACAAGGGCATCAGGCCACAGACGGACACTCACCTCTCGGTTGTCTCGGTCTGCCTGGACAAGGATGCCTTTAAAACAGGGCTCGATGTAGTGGACATAGTCATTGTACTGTGGTTGCAGCAAGAGGCGAGAGAACAGACAGATCAGCATGGAAAGCTAGGCCCACAGGCGAGGGCCCAGGCACCTCCCAGCATGCACTGAGATGCCTGTGCACTATCAGCATGGGCTACACTGTGCCTTTGGCCATTTTTCTGAGCAGATAGAACACTGCAGGGCCTTAGCTCTGAACATCCTCCCTTATCCCCTAGTCCTGGTACCTCCCCTTGGCTGGCTGCCCAAGGGGTCTTTTAGAGTGCATCAGGGGAGATCTGTGCCTTTTGCCCCCAAGATCAACAGGGAGCCCCTAAGTGAGCATAACCTGCCACCAGCCAACCTATCCCAGGTAGGCAAAACAGCACAATCATTTTGAAGTTAAATAATTTTGCCTTAATATTCTACTACCAACTAAATAAATTTCACAAAGGACAGGAAATGCCAGATTATGGTAAACTGGAGGAGGTTTCTGAAGGATATCTGGAGGTGGCTGTCCCTTCCCTTGAAGGAGGGTTGAATTAGTCCACCTTCCCTTTTGCTGCTTTTTAAAAGCATCCTCCTACTGTGCGTCCTTGTTTCTTTTTGTTCCTTCTGTTCCCCCATTGTGTTTGGGTTGGGTTGGGATAAAGGGACTGGGAGAAAGGCCAGGGATGGTCTGTCCCAAGGCAGCAGGGAGAGGCTGCTTAGCAGCCATGACAGCAGACAGCACATGGAGCAGGATGAGACAGGTGTCACTCAGGCCCGTGGTTCTTCACCTGCATTAGATGCCAGACTCCTCTGAGAAACTGATAAAAGAGGTGGACTCAGGAAATCAGACCTGTACCCTTTCCCTGTGATTTCAGACCTCTTGAAGCCCATCCTGATGCAGACTGCAGACCCTGCCTAAAACGTCCTAGATTTAGAGGGCAGACCCACCCTACAGGAGCAGGTATCCACTGACTGCAAGCATCGCCCATCATCCTGATGCGGATGGAGGGAAGCAAGGCTCTCCGGGAAGCAAGAGCTGCTCCCGGCCAGGGAGGCGTGCCTACCGCTATGATGTTGATGAAGTCATTCTCTCCCAGGGTGTCCAAGACGGTGGTGATGGTGTGCTTGGCGATAGCCATCCTCAACCCCTTCATGCTGCCGCTCATGTCTACCAGAATCACTATATCCTTGGGAGAAGTAGCAGCTTGTATGTACCTTTAGTGGGAAGAGAGGGACAAACCAAAGATGGGGAGACCAAAGCCAGAAAAAGCACCTGGACAGGATCCTCCAGTGCCTGGGACAGTACTCATATTCCTACCCAAGTGTACCCAAAATTCAGGTCGGTGCCCCATCTGTTATCGAGTCCCATAAACATTAGGTGCCTCTGAGGCCACTGGGGTGGAAACAATAGGGACAATGTCCACCCAATGGGCCTGGTCGAGCCTGGTGGTAACCTTTGCTCTTTTGATTTAGATCATCTGGGAATCCCAAGGGGCTAGAAGAAGGAAAAGAGACAGCAGCATTCCAGCCTCAACTTCTATGACAAGTCTGCTGAAAGGGTGCTGGGGGAGAGCAGGGCCCGGGGGAGGGCTGGCTCAGTGTCCTGGATGGAGGTGTGGTTTGAGAAGGACAATGAGATGCCTTCAGGAGCAGTGCAGATGTGGGCGGGGTGCAGCTGGCTACTTTTCCTACTCTCATGTTGGATTAAGGTTTACACACCCAAACCCTGGAGTAGAGGGAGAGGAGGGAGCAGGCAGTGCTGGAAAGTGAGACGGAGCCCAAGCTGGGAGATGCTTGTCAACACTGAGGCCTTTTCCCCACTGGCTCTCACCATCCGCTGTTCCGGCAGTCGAAGGCAATGACTCCATTCTCATCCGGTGTCCACTTTATGCCTGAGAAATAAAGGGTGGTTCCTTCACACCTCTGAGGAAGCTAGCTGAGCCCCTCCATGGAGGATGGCTCCCAGGAGAGCCATGACTGCCAGGGTAGAATCTGCATCAGACTGTGAGACACACCCTGAGAACTGAGGCAAGAAGGGAGAATCTAAATGCCTGGGTCAGAGTTGGAGGTCACTTCACAGACAGCAAGGACCCCTGTGTATGGCACACAGGACCCAGTCACATCAGCTAGAGGAGGCAGCTGGGCACAGTGGTGCACGCCTGGAACCCAGCTCAGTGTCTGTCACCTGAGTGAAGGGATAAATGTGTGTGAGAACTCTGCTTAGACTCACTCTCAGAGTGTGGTGGGTGGATTTCACCCTATGGATAAATTTACATGAAGCACAGAAAACACTAATGTGCTCTGCCACAGAAGCTCTCTGGAAAAGACTTCAGTGACCTGGAATAATGGATTCAAGAGGGGCCAGGGACATAGCTCAGTAGAATAAGTGTTTGCCTGGCAAATGCAAGGGCCTGAGTTCAATTCCTGGTTCAAAAAAAAAAAAAAGATGATATTTAATAGTAAGTAGAATCTGTAGAGATGGAAAGGGGACCTAGGGAAGAAGGGAAAGGAGGGACAGAGTAGGGAGGGGGAATAAAAAGATTAAGATGTGTTTTGTACAGTATGTGTATCAAGGCCCCAGGCTCAAGTTAGTCACTGTGTATGGGAGCATGTACAAAAAAAAAAAAAAAAAAAAGGAAAAATGAGCAAATTCCAAAGCCTAGATGGCCATGGATGTGTTATATAATTTGGTTTGTAGTAATTATTACTTAACATACACATATTGCAAATCATCATAGTTTATGTCTTCAATGTATAAGGTGTTTGTCAATTAGATATTTTAAAAATTTTTTAAAAGGTACTATTTAAAGTGATAGATGAAATTGCATTATACTGGGCTTGGGCTAGAAAAAATATTGTGTCTTATATCCTAAATATGTAGAAGCTCCAAGGAAACTTCTGGTTCCCAGTAGATGTGCCCTCTTAGAGAGTATTGGTCTCTCCGGCACAGGGCATGATCCTAAACCAAACAAAAAATGAAATGGTTTTCTAAGGGCGAAGGATGGGGGCCAGGACCCAAGACCCTGAAGACAGGCTGAGATCAGAGACATAAGAATTATAGATGTTGGGATGTTAGCCAAATAAAAAAACATAGGCTAAGTATGTGCAATAAATATGGGATGCCTCCTGGATAGGAAATGTCCCCTGAAGGCCCATGTGGTTAGGGCTTGGTCCCCAGCCTATGGTGTTACATGGATGTGACACAACCCACAGGGCAGTAGGGTTTATGGGAAGGAGTGGGGTTATCAGGGATGCCCTTGAGCAGGATGTGGGAAGCCACGCCCACCCAGCTTCTCTCTTTGCTTCCTGGCTGCTGTGAGATAAGCAGGTCTCATCCACCACGCAATCCTGCCACAATGCCCTGAGCCGCCACAGTCCCAAAGCAACAAGGCCAGGTGACAATGGACCTCTGAAACCTGGGAATCATGAGCCAAAATGAAACCTCCTTCCGTATATCCTGATTATCTCAGATACTTTCTCATAGTGTTAGGAAGGTGACTAGTAGTATATTTTAACCACCCCGCAAAAAAAAAAAAAAAAAAAATTATTAGGAATGAATAATGAGCCTTAGAATAAAGCATTTTTAACTGCTGAAAAGCAGATCCGAGGCCAGGAGCTACAGTATATTTCAAGCGGGATAAATAAAAAGATATCTGTACAAGATGCACAGCAGCGAAGCTGCAGATTTTCAAAGGCAAATAAATACAGACCTTCCAAGCAGCCAGAAATACCAAACACCCATAAGGGAGCAGCAGTTAAACTAAGAGCAGATTTTCTCAACATCACTGGCAGCCAGAAGACAGTTAAAATATAGTCTTAAAACGTTGAGTGAAAAGAACAATTAATGTAAAATTGTATCACCAGCAAAACCATCATTTCAGAATGAAGACAAAAGAGAATATGTAGAGAAACATACATATCTCCAGGAGCCCCAAATAAAAGACCTGAGATGCAGGAAGGCATGGTGAAAAACAAACACACACAAAAAGGCAAGTAAATCCTCACTTTTAAGCGAGCAATGTTTATCTCAGGTAATTTGTGGGAATGAAAAATGTAAACTATCAGGTAATGATAGAATGAAGGGAAGCTCTAAAGTCTTTTATTAGAGAGAGAACTACTCTTGGAAAGAAAATAATATTATTTAATTTTAACATTTTTTTGTGTTAAATATGTGATAAAATCTCAGGGTAATACCAAAATAATAGAAACACGGGGGAGAGGGGCACGGAGGATGATTTCTAATATGGCAGGAGGAGGAGGGAAGAGAAAGAAAATTTATCAAAAAGGCTAATCATTTTTTTTTTTAAAGTAAAAAGGAGGGGCCGGGGAGATTGTTCAAGGGAATAAGTGCTTCCCTGGCAAGCACAAGGGCCTGAGTTCAATCCCCTGTTTTGCCAAAAAATAAAAATAAAATAAGTAAAAAGGGATGAAAGGCAAACATAAAAACATAAGAATGGGTCAAATGTTTCAAAATAGGATCATAGTACATTCAAATATATCAACATTCGTAACAAATATCCATGTGTTAGTAGTAAAAAGGGTTATAAATTTAGATACAAATTGTAAAGCTATAAACTTTTCAAAAGATCTGGTTAAAACCAAACCACATTAAAATAGATTGAATTTTTAAACCATGAAAAAACATACAGCAGGTATTAGCTGGGATGGGAATTACACACCTATGTTCCTAACAGCACTATTCCCAATAGCCAAGAGATGGAAACAACCCAAATGTCCATTGGTAGATAGAGGAAACAAAATATAGTAGTAGATGCATACGATGGGTATTGTTATTCAGCCACAAAAAAGGAGAAATCCTGACACAGGCTCCAACGTGTATGAGTGTTGTGGGGAGTGTATTAAGTGAAGTATGTCAGTAACCAAAAGACAATGTAAATTCCACCTTTGCAAGCTAGTCAACATCACAGGAAGGAAAATGATGGTTGCCAAGGTCAGGCAAGGGGAAAGAGAACTATTGTCATGGTGAAGTGTAGACCACAACTGGCGCACACTTTCTGAGAAAGCTCTTAAATATTTTTTAAAATACTAAATTTTATTGTATGTACTTTATGACGATTAAAAATAAAAATTATTAAAAAACTAGCACTAATCAAAACTGGTGAGATGCAGCAAAAGTGAAGTTTCTAATGATATGGTGTACCCTAAATACTTATCATAGAAGCAAATTAAGGCTAAAAATTAGAGTGAAGTATCCACTGAAGAAGTTAGGAGGGAGAGCAACAGAATAAATCCAAAGAAAGGAAAATAAAAACATAAAAACATCAGTTCTAAGGTAGATAGAAGAGAAAACAAACAATAAAGAGCAACCAATAAAGAGAAAAGGTGATTCCTGAAAAGATTATAGAGAAACCAAAGGGAAAATTAAGAAAAAAATATACAATATATAAAAAAGAACATAATGTATTAACTTATCAAATCCATCTTGTCAAGGTATCTTAAAATTGTCTCATTGATATTTGTACTTCAATAAAACAAAAATAAAAATTAAAAAAAAGTAATTGTCCTAAGTATAGCAGTATAATAAAAGCAAAAAATAAATAAATAAATAAAAATAAAAAAGAACATAATTATAGATTAGATTAAAATGATAAGAATAAATACATTTATATTAATAAAACTGAAAGTTCAGGGCCGGGGAGATGGCTCAGTGGAATAAGTGTTTCCCTGGCAAGTACAAGGGCCTGAGTTCAATCCCCGGTTCCTCCAAAAAAACAAAACGACAACAAAAAAAAGTGAAAGTTCAGGTGAAGTGGATGTGCCCTGAATGAAAATACTGAGAAGAAAGTTTTGAACTAATAGTGTTTAGACAAGATATCATGTCTGCATCTTATACAAGATGGATAACTACTACAAAGACAACAATATGCAATGTATTAATTATTGTAACTGTCCTACTAACCTGTTTTGAAACTGTCTCATTACTACTTCTTTCTCAATAAAAATTAATATAAAAAAGTATTCTATTAAGGTTCAAGAAGAAATAGAAAGCCACACTAGTCTTGCAAGTGTTAAACAGATTGAAGTGGTAATTTTCTATTCCCATAAAGAAACCCTAGGCCTATATATAAATGACTTCTATCAGTTTTTTCTTTTTTATTTATTGGGTATAGGGTCTCACTCCACAGCTTGGATTCTTTTTTTTTAGGAAAAATCTTTATTGGATAGAAAAGCTTCTGTTGGAGAGGGACAGGAGGGCCCCTGGGGAAGCTGTCTCTTTTAGGGACTTTTATAGGCAAAACCATGCAGGACTCACTTAGGGTGGATGTGGGGTAGGACAAAACTATGGTCAACCGACGGGATTACAAGCACCATTGCTCAGGTAAAATTGATTAGGCCCAGGACCAAATAGGGAAGTGAGTCATGAGTCACGTAGTAAGCAGGCATGAATACATGGGTCTCTTCCCCTTGTATCAATCCCTTGTATTACTCTTTTAGCATTTGTTTGGCCTTTATGTCTGGTTCACAGTAGAAGCCTCCTGTCATCTATTGAGGGCCTTTAGATAGAACCTCTGAAGAATATACCTGACTGCTGGTTCACAACTAGGACCCCTTTAAGCATGAAGAAACCAGAGAGCTCATTGCCCAAATCCCTCACCACAGTTCGGGTTACTTCTTCAGAGGGGGGAATGTTGTAGGCAGCAGAGTGAGATAAAAATATTTTTAGGAAGTCAGGCAGGGCCAAGCCCTTGAAAGAAATAATACAGGAAACAAGATGTCTGCAACTCTGGGAGGGACACAGCCTGGATTCTTAGTTATCCTCCTGTTTTCGGCCTCCCCAGCTCTGGAATTACAGGCGTGTGACCCCACACCTCATCTCAGGGTGCGTGGGGCGGGGCCAGTATGGCATGTGATGCTGACGCGCTCTCTCACTGGTCCTACTTCTGTCAAGCTTTCAAAGAAAAGATCCTTCTAATCTTATTAAAATAATTCCAGAAACCAAAGAAAATACTCCTTGATTTACTTTGAAATAAAACAATTAACTTTGAAAATAGCATAGTAGGGCTTGGAAGATAGCTCAGCATTCAAAGCGCCTGCCTGGCAAGCACAAGGACCCAAGTTCGATCCCTGGTACTGCATGCTGAGCCAACCCTGGAACCCCATGTATCATGCCAACTACTGAAACTGGGCTTGGTGCCACACGCCTGTAATCCCAGCACTGGGGAGGCTGAAACAGGAGTATCACTACGTGTCTGAGCTGTGTAGCCAGACCATGTACCAAATAAATAAAATATTTTTTTTAAAGTACAGGAAAGAAAATTACAAAATGATTTTGCCTATATAGATATAAAAATACCAACTAAAAGAGCTGGCCAGATAGCTCAGTGGATTAAAGTGCCTGTTGAGAAAGGCTCAGGGGTCAGGGGTTTCCCCCCTTTGCTCTGCTGGCCCCACCCCTGAGGCATGCTGAAATGTGATTAAGACTGGGTGTGGTGGTGTGCGCTGAAAAACAGGAAGGATCACTACAAGTCCTATCTGTGTAGTGAGACCTGTAGACCTTGTACTAAATACATTAAAATAAAATAAAATATTAGTAAACCAAGTCTATATATACATAAAAAGATCTGTTAAATTATTAGACTAGTCATAAAAATGAAAAGGGCTGACATTCAAATACTGAATAGTTCGGTAAGAAGAATACAATATACACCTCACTGAAGAGGAAATCCATACTGCTAATAACATAAGCTTTGCTCAGCTTTGTGAGCAACCAGAGAAAAGCAGTGTTGGGCCACAGTGACATCTTACACTAAGAGCTTATTAATGAAGAATTTTAAAGTTTAACAAAATAGAAATACATGTAAACACATCTCCTATTCATGGGTCACAATACTCCATGTGCCATCAGTACTGCCCAAAATGATCTATTGATTCAATCAATAAATTACTTTTTTTTTTTTTTTTAGTGGAACTAGGGATTGAACTCAGGCCCTTGCACTTGCCAGGGAAGCGCTTATTCTATTGAGCCATTTCCCCTAATCAGTAAATTACTGATACAACCTCTATCAAAATCTCAGTGATATTTCCTGCAGAAATAGAAAAATTCATATGAAATTTCAAAGGGCCCCAAATAAGCCAAACTATCTTGTAAAATAAGAATAAAGCCAGGAGAGTCACGCTTTCTGATTTGAAACTGCAGTGCCACAGTAACCAAACAGTGTGTCTCTGGCAGATGGACAGACATATAGAGTAGTGAAGAACGGAGAGTCTGGAGAGAAGCCCTTTCCCGCATGAATTTCCAACATTCCATGAAGAAGTGACAGTATTTTTCAACAAATGGTGCCAAGAAAACTAAATATCCATATGCAAAAAAAAAAAAAAAAAAAAAAAGAAAAGAAAAGAAACTGGATCTTTAACACCATATGCAAAAATTAACTCAAAGTAGGCAGAAGGCCTAAAACTTTAACACTCTTGGAAAGAACCAGGAAAATTTCATGACACTGGACATGGCAACAATGTTTTTTTGTGGGGCTGTGACACCAAAGATATGGGAAACAAAAGGTACACAAATTGGACTTCATAAAAAATTTTGAGCCAGGGAGATGACTCAGTGGAATAAGCACTTCCCTGGCAGGTGCAAGGACCTGAGTTCGATACCTGGTTTCACCAAAAAAAAGAAAAAAAAAATTGGATTTGTCCACTGAAAGATGATGTTTAAGGAAAAAGCCACAGGAGAGCAGATTTACAAATTATATATATTTGGGGATTGGTGGAAATCAAATCCAGGGATGCTGTGCTTCTGAGCTATATTCCTGTTTCCTTTAAAGAATGTGCATTTGAGACAAGTTTTTGCTGGGTTTCTCAGGTAGAACTTGACCTTTCAGTCCTCCTGCCTCAGCTTCCCTAGCTCCTAAGATTATAGATGTGAGCCACCACACCTGGATGCAAATCATATATTTCCCAAGACATTAATATTCAAACCACATAATGCCTTAAATGCAACAGTAATAATAAATAACCCTATTAAAAACTGATCAAGAACTCAAATAGATATTTATCCAAAGAAGATATATGAATGACCAATAAGCACATTGGTATGGTTTGTGTCTAGGTGGCCCCCCTATCCCTCAGGCAGTCATGGGGTCAGGCTTTTCAGAGGTGGCTGAGTCTAGAGTTTGTGACTGATTCATGAACCAGTGCTGGGATTAAAGGTGTGAGTAGCACCTTCGCCATAGACCAGGTAGCCTGCATACAATATAAGGGACAGAAAGAAGTCTTTTCTGTCTCTGTCTTTTTGTCTCTCTGACCCTACCTCTGTCTCTTTGCCTCTCTCTGTTTTTACAAGTTCCCTGCCATGAACTGTTGCTCTCTTCCATGCACCACTCTGCCTTCGCTGAGTATGGACTGAAACCTCTGCAAACTGTGAGCTAAATACACCTTTCTCCCCTTAACTTGGGGGTGTTGGATATTTTGTCTCAGCATTGAGAATGACACAGATACACATGACTCTAACATGACTAATCATGAAGATAATGTAAACCAGAGCCACAGTGAGATATCAGCTCGCATACATTAAGATAGCCACTTTGTACAAAAACAAATGAAATAGCAAGTGTCGGTGTGGATATGGAGAAACTAGAATGCTTGTCACTACTGGTGGTAAAGTATAAAACGGCACAGCCTTATAGGAGACAGCATGGCAGGTCTTCACAAATTTAAGTGAAAATTACCAGATGACCAAGAAATTTTACTTTTTAATGTATATAGTAAATAATTGAAATCAGATCTCAAAAGTTATTTGCACACTTGTGTTTTTAGTATTCTTCATAAGAGCTGAAAGGTAGAAGCAACTAAATGTCTATAAAAACATAGCATGAGAAAAAATTTAAAGAAAAACATAGTATGAACATACAATAGGTTTAAAAAGGAAGGGAATTCTGATGTATGAAGTGGATAAATCTCTAGGAGATTATGTTAAGTAAGTTAGTCACAAAAAAATCCAAAGTATGAATGATTTCATTTTTCTGAGGTACACAGTGTAGACAAAATTACAGAGACAGAAAATAGAATGGTAGTTGCCAGTCACTGGGTTGGGGAAGAAAGAATAGGGGACTACTGTTTGGTGGGCTAGAGTTTCAGTTTTACAAGGGTTTTGGAAATAGATGGTGGGGATGATTGGGAATAGATGGTGGGGACATCTGTAAAACTAATTGTGCTAGTGTATTTTGTCATGTGTATTTTATCTTATTTATTTATTTAATTTAGTACAGGGTCTCACTAGGTAGATCAGACTCATAGTGATTCTCCTGTTTACAGCCTCCCACGTTCTGGCACACATCACCATACCCAGCCTCAGTAGCCATCTCAGCACACCCTGGGAGTGGGGCCGGCACGGCAGGCCTGGGGATTGAACCTCCAGCCCCTGCATCTGCCTAAGCAGGTATTTTAATCCACTGAGCTATTTGCTGGCCCCTGTCACGTGTATTTTATCAAAGCCTTTTAAGATAAAACTAAACAAACAAGTGAAAAAACCCAAATATAGTCAGACAGTTGAAGTTCAGGAGAACTGTTACCTGGCCAGTGAGGAGGGAAGCGACAGTCAAGGAGAACGTGGAGAGAGATAAAATACTGGCCATATTCTAGGTTTTACAATAAATTGAATTAATATTTATATAGATATAAATATTATATAGATATAACCTTAAAATCATGATCAAGCTAATACTGTCTACTTGAGGATAGGTACGAATGTATGAAGTAGGCAGGGTTATGAGAACTGGCCCCTCTCTGGAGCCCTGATGAGCTCACACCTGCACTGCTCTGTTTGAGCTGGACTGGGCATCTCAGGATATGTGACAAGGTTATTTATAGGAATTCTGCCCTGGGGAAGACAAGAGGCATGTGAATGGTCTTCAAGCACTGAAGGGCTGCTACACAGAAGAGGGATAAACTTATTCCTTCAGACTGCAGAGGACAGAAATAGAACCAGTGCCTGCGAATGTCGGAGTGTGCTAATGATGGCCACAGTACGAATTCTTCGCCCTCCAAAGGAGGGATCGCCTTTCCCAGCCTTTGGCCAAAGAGAAGACCCTTAGGGCCCTTCCATTTTCTGGTCAGAAAATAGGGGGTGAGGGGTAATCTAAGACTTTCTACAAGTCTACTAAAATATGAAAATGTAAGTGAATTTATTCTACATCAGAAGTAAATTCTTGCAAAATATGTGGTTGATGTGATGTTTTTTTAATTGGTGGACACAAAAGCTTCCCCCACTTTATTACTGCGTTTGCCACTAATCACATAACTACTTGTGGCATTTCCTACATGGCTATTGATCGTGTCTAGTGTCGATGGCTAATTTTCCCCATTAGGATGTAAATTTCTTGAGACAAAGGATTGTCTTACATCCTTTGCACGTTCCACAGTGCTTTCCCAGGACAGGAGCTCAGTGTGGATATTTGATGGCTGACTGCCATGTTGTTTGTTGGTTTCATTCATTAGCTCACTCACTCAACAGTTCTTCACTGAATATGTGCGTTGCTTGTGAGGAGAGTGAATGTGTAGGTCGGCGGTGCCTTTGGAGAGAAGAGTTATCATTCCCTAGAGGCTGAGTACTAGGGTTCATCTTCAAGACCCTTGTTCCCTTATTTCCAGAGAACAGGCCCTGTAGATCATGGAGGTGCCCCCCAATGTGCTCACCCGGATAGATCCTGAAGAATCCAGTTGAGCTGCCGAAATATTGCCAGGTCAGTGTAGGGTCTCTCTGAAAGTTCTCCACAAAAACAGGGTTCAAGGCCTCAGACATGTAGACTCCATTTAAAATGTCTGGATCTGAGGAGTGAGGTGACAAAAGGAATTGTAAAGGAAACAAGCAGAAAGCAATGATGATCAAGCGTTCACACGCACACACACATACTTCAGTCACAGAGTTTAGAACATCTCTGTGCATCTCACACACGAAGTCACACTCACATCCTCTAATCCAGAAGCACCGAGTTTTCTCTTAGCCCATGTGCTGTAGTCTGGACGTGTCCCTCAAGGATTTGTGTGTTGGAAGCTTGGTTCCCAGTGTGGCAATGGGAGAGGTACTAGAGCCTCATGGGAGGTGATGAGGGTATTACCTTAGGAAATAATTTTTGTACTTCCTATGGGATGCTAATTAGTTCTGAGAGAGCTGTTACATAAAAGCACACCTGGCTCCTCTACACTCTCCTTTCATGATGTTATCCACCAGGTTGTGACGTGAGCAGAGGGCTCTCTCCAGAGCCAGTGCTATGTTGTTTGGGATTTCAGACTGCCAAATGGTTAGCTAAGCCCTTTTTCCTTATAAGTCAATCAGCCTCAGGTATTTTGTCATACCAATGGAAAACAGACTGACACACTGTGATGATGTGAAATAATTTCCTCTCATCTTCTGTCAGGGAGGCCAGTGAGACAGTGTATGGCTCTTCTGTTTCTCAGGGAAATGGAGAAGTCATGAAAAACCTCCATTATCATCACCCCACCAGCAAATTTCTTTCTTTCTTTTTTTTTTTCTTTTTGGTGGAACTGGGGATTGAACTCAGCCCCTTGAGCTTGCCAGGGAAGCGCTTATTCCACTGAACCATCTCCCTGGCCCCCCAGCAACTTTCAAACAGAGAGGAATGACCTTTGTTGTACACGTTGGTGGGCAGTTGCACACTGCTGACTGAGGTGTTGACTCTCAGGTTGCTGAAGTGTGCGTTGGACTCCAGGATAAACTCAGCACCCAGCTCCACGAAGTTGCCTTTGTCGTCTTTCTCATTGATCAGGACAGAGTTGTAGTAGTCAAACTATGGGTGGCAGGGAACAAACCCGACAGAGATGGACGCACGGGGATGTGGAGAGTGAGAGGGTGAAAGAGATGGCTCTCAGGAGAGGATTCTGATGAGAAAGGTGGGATAGGATAGACAGGGGCGTCTAGACATGCTCCCCTGGGTGGAGAATCCAGGCAAAGGCTGGGCTGATTCTGGGACAACAGGTGTCTCGATAATTGGAGCAGAGAACTCTTGTTTTATAAAGTATTTTGTATAGGGTCTCACTCCGCAGATCAGACTCAGAGTGATCCTCCTGTTTTTAGCTTTTCCAGCGCCGGAATTACAGGCATGCACTATCACACCCAGACTCAGTCACTGACTCAGCACACATGGGGGCAGTGCCAGTGCAGCATGTGGTGTTGGGGATTGAACCTTGGTCCCTGCGCTTGCCCAAGTAGGCACTTAGTCCACTGAGCTATCTCGCTGGCCCTGAGAGGGCTCATTTTGATGTAAGTTGTCCTGATTATTGTTTTAGTTCTCCACTGGATTTAGCAAGCATGGTCACAACCAGAGCTGGAGATAGAAAGGACACTCAAGGAGAGGTGAGAAGACACAGTCTCATCGCTACTGTCACTTTCTCCCAAGGTTAGGAAGTTTTAGGGACCCAGACAGTGCTCAGGAATCTCTGGGGTGCAGTTTCTGTATCCCACTTCCAAGAGCAGGAGTCCTCTCTCTGCCTCTTAGGACAGTGGAGGAGGATCTGCTTTGATAATTTTGGAGTCATAAGCAGACTCACTTCCCTTCCTCCATGCTATAGAGCCACTGTAGGTCACCATAACACAGCCACTGTGTTACCTCAGCACACCATGCACCTGGCTCCATCTCACAGCCCTGTGGCCCACCCCCAACTCTGACCCTCCCATACTGATCATTCCTTAAGCAGAAAGATCAGATCCTGGTTTGGGCCTTCAAGGCCCCCATCATATTTCCCAACACCTCTCCAAGTCCACCTTCTTCTTCACCATCCTCCATCTGCACAGAGCAGACCACACACTGTTTCTGCTTCTTCTCCTTTCCCTCATCCTAGGGACTCTTCGCCCTGCCTGTCTGCCCAGATCCCAACAGCCTGATGCCCAGCCCTCAGGCCACCCTATCTGCACATGGATCTCCCTTCTCCTCTTCCCCATTCCCATTCATGTGCCTCCCTACCACCATGGGGATTGTGCTTGCCAGACAAGCACTTATTCTACTGAGTTATCTCCCCAGCCTCCTCATGTACCTTTGGTGCCCACCTTCACTGCCCGTGAACTTCTTGAGGCTGAGGGCCTATCTCACTCCTGAGGCCAGCAAATGGCTTTGCCCATGGAGCGGGAGCTGAATAGTCCTCGTGTATAGGATGAGCTGATTACCACTCTGAGACCCACTGGTTATGGGCCCCCCTGGCCCCTGGGGAGGTGCTAGAGGTGTACCATCAAACCCTCCCAGCACCAGTTCTGGGAGAGCACTCACTACCAGGGATGCATTGAATTCGTGGTTCAGGTCAGCTTCCTCAGCAGCCTCCACTAGACTCTGAGAGAGGAGAATGCAAAGGAGAGAAAGCAGATGGTGAAGGGTGCTGCAGGTCTGAGGTAAATGGAACAGAGTCAACACGTGACCCATCAGTTCCTCTCCTCTCCCCTCCCCTCTTTTCTCTTCCCCTCTCCTCTCCTCCACCCACCTCTCTTCT
>PVKA01028605.1:7457-29300 GCA_004027165.1 Ctenomys sociabilis
CGCTCCCCCGCCCATCGTGTCTGCAAAGATGGCGCCCATATCCTGCTTCCTGATTCTTGTTTTTGTACAACTCATCGCCTTATTTAGTTATGATAAATCACCCTGTCGCCGAGGGCCTATCCGCGGGCGCTGCGTGGCTCCCCCTGATTGGATTGTGTATACTATATAACCTGTTGCATAAGGAAGTTGCACATGCTTGGATGGTAGGAGCCGAGGATAGCGGACACATGTAGAGGCTTGCATTCCACTCGATAAAGGCTTGCTGAACCCTGCGTATGAGTGTCTGAGTGTCTTCTTCCGCGGGACGGGAGCGGCGCCGGACAAAAAATCATGGATCAGAAAGCCATAAAAGAAGCCCACTTCAAAAAATAAAAATATTAATAACATTAATGACTTTTTCATTATATATTAAGAGAGTAAAATACTGTGACATAAACACATCCCTCTAAAATTAAGTGTGTTTGTCATGAGCTAGCATGGATCTTAGCCACACATAACATGGGACTCAAAGACTTTTTCCTGATTCTGCTGTTGTCCGCCACCACTGCATGCCCACTTCTTTGGGCCTTCTCAAGAAAAGGGTGCCTCTACTGTTTCCAAGATATTGATAATTAGCTGAGAGATTCTCATAAATTTACATAGAAATCATAAATTGGAAAAGTGAACCAGTCTTGAAGTTCGTGGCTCTTGGCCTTGGCAGCCAGGAGCTCTGAACTCTTAGTGTTATAGCTCCAGACTCTGATGTGAGCTACCCCTAGTTCAGCTTCTGGAGGAGTTTGAAGTCACCTGAGATAGGACCCTGTCTAAAACCTGTTGCAGCCAAGACAAACATTTGCCAGAGCGCCTGTGTGCAACTCTCAGGTGATAGCACCACTGAACTGGCACAAGTGGTTGCTAAACAGCTTCTGCCATCTCTGTGAAAGCACCAGAGCAGAGTTACAGGTAGCACCAATCTCAGTGAATACCTGGAAGTGCTGAAAATGTTGGTCAGGGCACAGTGAAATTTAGGAACTGTCAGGAGGAAGGGAGTGGCTTAGGTCCTTGCCTGATCTGAGCTCACTCAGGTACAGTCCTGAAGTCCAGAGTAAGAGCAGGCTGCCACATTCTGCCAAGCTGCAACTCCTGTCCTGGAGCAAGCAGTGACCTAGAGGGCAGTTATGGAGTCCACAACCATGGTGGCTGCGAAATGCCAGGTCATCCTGGGAGCAGACAGTGTGAGCACATGATGGTTCTCAATGAGATCACAGCCTCCATGACTGCCAAAGGAACAGGTGAACATTTGGGCCTTTATTTACCAACTCAGTGTTGTAATATAATAATGTCCTCACTAGAATTCCACTGAAATCACAGGTTATTACAAAAATTAATTGCATCTTGCATCACAAGTTATATTGAATATAAGAAATGAGACTCTAGCACAAATAAGGGATGCTGTGGTATCAGCATATTACTGCATCTGAGGATCTAATATATGAATTAAGAGTACATCAGGGAGAAAGCTCAGATCATTTTTTAGCAAATGCTTGTACTTTTGTATGTACTGTTTCCTAAACATTGCTTTAGTAATTCACAGAAATGAACAACAGGAAGATTTCTTCATGATGAAACCTACAGTACAGGAGGTAAAATGAAATATTAGAAAAAATATGTATATGTAATTATATGGCAATAAATGGTAGGGAAGAAAATTACTCAATAAGTAAAAAGCCTCCATTAGATAGATAGATAGATAGATAGATAGATAGATAGATAGATAGATAGATAGATACATTTACCAACTATGTCGCTTCACCTCTTTCTTAACAATTTAGACAAGTAGAATCCAGATGAAGACAGAAAAATAATTCTATGTAAAATTGTTTTCATATCCAATTTTATCATTACTTGGAAGTCAGTGTCCAGTAACAGCTGGAGAGGTACAAGGCATGTTTACATTAAGATAAGTAGAATTTGGTGAACAGAAGTTAAAGTACTTTGAGAAACAGTGAATTGATATGGCTTAAAAAGAAGGTGAGAACTAAGAGAAAAACGATGTGGTACCTTTTTTAATTCACTGTGTAACTGAATTAGAAAAACAAATATAGAACAACTACAAGTGATGGATCAAATATAAATCACTGCCTACTGAAAACTTTCACATCTCCTTTACTTATGCACCAAAGAACTACCAAGCATCAGAAATCACATGTACAATGTAGATTAGGAAGATACCCTCTCAGATTCACAATACACATGCAAGTTAGAATATATGACTTTTATTTGAAATGAAAAATGATAGTTGTCGTTTATAATCTAGTTACCCAAGAAAACTGAAGACTGTAAATGGACAAGTATCAAATTTGATATCATCAGCACAGTGCCACAGCCTCTGCCTGTGACCATTCTGCATATATATCACTAAGTGTGTCCTGCTTATCAAAAGCAATAGCATCCCTGTGTGTGTTTGCATTATTAAATGAATGCTTTTTAGCCTTAAAGTATCTCTCTTCCCTAGGATCTATTCTATTATCTCTTGGTAACTTGTGCATCACGTGCATTTTTTTTTTCTCTCTGGAAAAGCATTCTTCTGGAAGCAGTGGACCACAGATTTTTTTTTCTGTTTTTTTCTTTTTTTTTTGTTTTTTTCTTTTTTTTTTGTTATTATCCATTTATTATGATAAAAGTTTGTTAATCTTACTTCTGTGTTTAAAAAGGAATCCACCTCTGTGAAGCCTCTCCCTTTAGAATTCTATAATTTGCAAGAGTTTGCAATGCACACTTAAATCCACATTGCGTGGAAAGCAGTTTTGCTTACCTGTTCTAAAGGGAGACAAAGACTCATCTCATCTTTCTTCTTAATTGTTCTGTCCCATATGATGCTTCAAGGAATACTGCTTGCTGCTAAAATTAGAACTAAAATTAGAACTAAAAATATTTGGCCTGTTTTCTTTTCTCTTATACTTGTTTTCTCTGTTTATGTTGTTTACATTGACCCAGATATAGAAATCATGAAAATAATTTGATTCTGGTCTATTTCCCAAATGTTTTCATTTATTTACCAAGCAAACCTGACATAAAACATCTCCACTAGTATTTGGCATAATAAGAAATTATTTGACAGTGAATACAGAAATAAATCATTTATGAGCACAAAAGGACTTTATTCTTTTTTCAAATATATTAGTTCAAATGCATTATTTAGAAATTGAAGTGAACAAAGAAGTCATAATCATATTGAAAAGTTGTTCTATTTTACTAAGCAAAGCAACAGCTACCTAAATTGCAAAAACAGTATTTGCCTCTCTCCCAAGGTTATCTCATAGGCTTAGAAGAAAAACACCTTAGTCTTCATGGAAAAAGAGAAGTATTGAATGTTTTCAAGATGGTGTTAAGTTGAAGAAACAGTTTTTCTAAACAAGAAAATTATCATTCTAGAAATTTGATTTTATAAATTCTTGTACACAATGAGGTGAAAATACGTTGATGATCTGAACTCTCAAACTGAAATTATTGCTTCCAGAACTAAATGCTCTATGACACATACCATGTTTAGGGTTAGAAATCAAACCACAGCCTCATTCACCCTAGGCAAGAGCCCTAGCCCTGGGCTACATCTCCAGCCCATTCTGCTATACATAAAGCAAGGCTTAGCAATCAGGAAAAGACTGAAATATACTTTACATTGGCTCTACTTTATTAGAGAACTTCAAGGTGAGAGTGAAAAGTATAGCTCAAAAACAATAAAGATTTCAATATCCATAACCACAAACAACTTGCCTACTCAAGTCACAAAACATACTTGATCATGTTAGACATCAAGAAGGACCAATTGCGGTTGAGTTTTGAAGATGCATCCTTGTGTGACAAAAATAAAAATATAAAGAAAATAATGTTTTGACCCATACTCATGTGATTAATTCAGACACTAGTTTTCTTGATTTAAAATTATTTATTTATTTATTTATTTGGTACAGGGTCTCACTACAACTACACAGCTCAGACTCATAGCGTCCTCTTCCCTGAGCTTTCCCATTTCTGGGATTACAGCTGTGCCACACCACACCAAGTATGGCCAGTATGGTGCACCTGTGGTTTTAGGACTAGCATAGAATGTGGCACAGGAATCATACATAACCCGGGTCCTTGAGCTTGCCAGACAGGTCCTAAGTGGCCGAGTTACCTCCCTATCCTTCAGACACTGATTTAGCTTGTCATATCTGAATGCAAAATTTCACTGGAGATTGACATGGTTACCATTCCATTTTTGAACCTTCTTTCCTATTTTTCTTCAGAGTATTCTAATTTTCATTTCAGAGGTCTTTTATTTCTTGGACAAATTGATCCCCAGGTATTTAAGTTGATCAAGACCTTACTAGGTACAATTACTTACGTGAGTAGAATTGTTTACCTAGTTTCTTTCTCATTATTTGTATGCAGGAAGTACTGGTTTTTTGTTGTTGTTTTTGGTGTGAGGATTTTGTGTCTTGCTAAATTTGTTTATTAGCTCTAGGTGTACTTTGTGGTTTCCTTTTGAGTCTTCAATGCAAATCATATCATCTGCAAAGATAGTTTGCCCTCTCCCTCTCCTACTTGTACCTTTTATATTTCTTTCTCAGATCTGTTTGTTTGGACTAAAGTTTTCAGTACTGTATTGATCAAGAGTAGTGAAAACTTGTACCCTTGACTTCTCTTGATATTAGAGAGAAGGTTTCAGTTTTCTCCTGTTGGCTACAAGTTTGTCAAGAATGACTTTTATTCTCCATGTCAATTTTGATTAGGCTTGCAGCATGAATAGATGTAAGATATTGATAAAGGGCTTTTCTGCATCTATTGAGATAACTATGTTATTTTTATCCTAAATTCTATTTACCTGTTATGTAACATATACTGACTGTATGTGTATCTTTACATTCCTTGGACAAAAATGGGCAACTGAAGTGCATACATACATCTCAAAAAAAAAGGACAAATGACCAAGGAATATATAAAAAATGTTTCATCTTCTTGGGCCATCAGGGAAATGCGAATCAGAACAACAATGAGAATCAGTCTTAGTCCATTAAGAATGACTATCATCAAGAAATAACAACAACTGAAAAGCAAATGCTGAAAAGTTGGGGAAAGAAAACACTCCCTACACACACACACACACACACATACACACACACACACACACACACACAATGTCACAATGTCAATGAGAAAGTAAATGAGTACAACCACTATGGAAATCAGTACAAACTTTCTACACAAAATGAAAAACAGAAATTCCATTTGACCCAGCTCTATTGGCTTCTCTTCTCCAAAGTGTTAAAGTCAACATGTTACAGTAACACATATATATTCCTATTATGCCAGCTCAGTTCACAATAGTGAAATTGTGGAGACAGCCTAGTATCCATATACAAATGAACAGATTAAGAACCTGTGGTAGACAGGCAAAGATAATTAGCCATAAAAGCAGATAAATTTGAGTTATATGTAGAAAAATGGATAGATCTTGAGTCCATAATGCTAAAAAAAAGACACAGGTTCATTATTGCATGTTTTCTGTCATATGAGAAATTCCAAATAATATTATTTAATAAGTTAAATAGTAAAATAAGGGAAAGATGATAGGACATTGGAAGTAGACTGTCTGGGAGTAGGAAAATGGATCTTGGTAAGAGATAGGTGTTAATGGGGAAAGGGGAAAAAAAAGATTAAGATGCATATATGTGCCTATTCTCCAAAATGATAGTAAATATTATGATCACAAATGGACTAGTTACAAAATGGGAGCTGAAGACTAGTATTGTATTCAAGAATGGCAATGCATGTTAATTATGTGGTTTCTGAAATCATAGCCTAAACTTTGTCCACCACAGCCAAAATTATCATAATATATGATTTACTGATTGGAAACTAACAAAATAACATATAAATTACACACACACACACACACACACATACATATATGTATATATATAAAATATATTTCCTATATATTTTAATGCAAACTTATATCTAAAAAAATTTATCTATAACCATTTTGAGCAAATGTATTCTAATATAAATAAATACAAGGTTGCAGTTGCTCATAAATTAAAACTATTTTGATCATTTTTAGCTCATAAATTTATATCAAGATCTACTTGTTCTGAATTTCTCTCCCTGAATCATCATTTGTCTGTAATAAAGATCCCATACTATGTTTATAAGCTTTAACACCTAAGATTGTACCTAGTAAGGTCTCAATCAACATTAAATATATATAATTAATCACCATGACTACTATCTCTAAAATATTCTGCACACAGATTGAACAGTTTGAATAAATGTATATCATGTTTTAAGCAAACCTGAAATTTTTTCCTTTAATATAAATGAAGAAAAATAAATAAATTCTGCTAGAAGATGGTTATTTTCAGAAAAATATGATCATCTCCACCAGAAAGGGAAATGCCTTAAGAAGACTTAGCATAAACCCCCACACCCGCACCACACACCTCATGCACTACATATCTAAGTGTAAAAGTCACATGATGATAGGAAGGTAAATCAAAGCCAGCTGGTATTTTAGAATTTAACAAACCTGGATAAAGCTTATAAATTCTAACATATATAAAACATCTTTCTTATGTTAAAAGAACTTCTATTACTTGACCATTTAACTTTAGAATATAAAATAGGAAATATAGATAAGAAATTTTAAAAATTGAAAATACTAATTCTCTAATTACAGAAAAACATACAACAATGCTTGAAACCATATTTATCCTGTATTTGAAGGTAATGGTGAACTGTACTAGAAAATATAAGAAAACAGAAAATGGAGAGAGGTGTGGGAATAAAAATATGTAGTGTCACCTCTTTACAAAAATGTAGAAGTTGTAGGTGCTATCCATTTGAACTAATAAAGATACAGAAAAGTAGCAAAAATAACAGTGAAGTAAAATAAACAGTTTTATTCTTGAACACCAAATGCAATATATGGGAAGATACACTCCTAGTAGCCATAAGCACAAACGCTAAAACTGGATCAGAAGAAACCAAAATTTTCTTCTACCGTGAATAATATCCCTGAAGAAAATTTTGGTTTCTTCTGATTTTTAACTTGCTGATATAGTCTTGCCAATGTAGCTCAGATTTGTGTGGCTCTCACTATGTAGCCTAGGCTAGCCCTGAACTCCTGTCTCAACTTCGTGAGTGCTGGGATTATGCCAGGACTGTACTCTGAAGGCCAAATGCATGGATGAATGTCACACAGAGGCCAGGCTACCTGGGTAACATCCCCCTTCTGCTTCTCTCTAGTTATCCCCTTTGACGTACATGGCTTAATTTCTTTATTGTCTCTTTTTCACTTACAAAGCAGAGTATTAATAGTATATTTGATTTTCAACAGGGACATGGATTCAAAATTTAATACTTTCTGAGGGCCAGCAATATAGCTCAGCAGACTAAGTACTTGCTTGAGTAAGGGCAGGGGCCAGTGTTCTGACCCTGGCACTGTATGCCTTGCCAGTCTTGCCCCAAGTGACTATGTCAGTGGCAAATGCCTGTAATCCCAGAACTAGGGACACAGAAATCAGGAGGATCAGTACAAGTCCAAGCTGCATGGTGAGACCCTGCACAAAAATATAAAAAATAAAAATAAAACAAAATTTAATACTTTTCTTTGATACCTTTATGATGTATATAAAATAAAAATAACAACAGTAAAAACAAAATAAGCCCATGCATTATACTTTTAGAGAAAAGGTAATGGTTATATTTTCTAACATTGCAGTTTAAGTCTGTATTGTGATCACAGAGACAGTAAGGCAATCTGAAAGAAAAAAAACAATAGCATACAAAAGAGGTAAGAGGGACTAAAGTGGATCATCAAAGAAACAAAAAAAAAAGTAGGAAAAATGCACATAGTAGTTTCAGGGAATACTGGATTTCAAAGTATTTCTTTCTGAGTTGTAGGTAAAAGAGTAGAATCAGAGAGGCCTGACTTCCAAATTTAAGAGGGAGGGCTGGCCAAATAGTTCAGTGGATTAAAGTGCTTGCTTAGGCAGACACAGGGGCCCAGAGTTCGATCCCCAGGCCTGCAAGTGCTGGCCATGCCCCCAGAGTGCACTGAGACAGTGAACGAGACTGTACATGGTGGTGTGCGCCTCTAATCCCAGCACTTGGGAGGCTGTAAAACAGGATCGTGACAAATTCCAATCTATGCACTGAGACCTTGTAGACCCTGTAAACGCTGTCCTAAAAAATACCAAAAAATAAAAAACAAAGAGAGGCTGTGAAATTAGGTTATTACAAAGCAAATAGAATAAAAATTATTTTGAGGTGTATTCTACATTTGAGCTATCAAATTTTACAAAAGATATTACAGCTCGTGATTAATATGTTTGATATTCTCTCTAGAGAAAACTTAGCAAATGTTTCATCCAGGAAAATTGTATTCCACCAAACATTCATCATGAAAAAGAATGTGACAAGACATCCTTAGAAGGATTTTATATGAAAAGTGAAGATGGAATCAGAAAATTATATGCTTTTGTCAAATACTTATGAATAATAGTTAACAAAAATTTTGAGATAAATATAATTGAATAAAGTGATTGTTTTCCAAAGATGGCAAGGCAGAATTATTAGACAAGAAAATAAAAGTAGATAAACCCTGTGGTGACAAATGCAGGTAAAGAATATAGTAAAAAATCATCACAGAAATAGCAAATAAAAAGGAGGAAAAAATAGTTGTCACTGTGGAAATCAAAATAATGGATACAAAGCAGTGGGTATTCTTCCAGATCTTAAAACATACCACAATGATATGTGTCCACTCATATTTATAGCAGCACAATTTGCCATAGCTAAATCCTGGAAAAAGCCCAGATGCCCATCCACTGAGGAATGGATAAGGAAGATATGGTATTGCCTGCTTAGGCAGAACACAGCGACCTGGGTTCGATCCCTAGCATACCATGTTGGCCTTGCCCAGGAGGTGCCCTGACAGGGCTATTGAAAATGGGCATGGTGGCACATGCCTGTACTTCTAGCAATTGGGAGGCTGAAAAGGGAAGAATCGCTATGAGTCTGATTTATGTACTGAGACCATGTAGACCTGTAGACCCAGACCTAAGTACAAAAAAAGAAAGAATGAACGAAAGAAAGAAAGAATGAATGAAAGAAAGAAAGAAACAAAGAAAGAAACAAAAGATATGGTATTTTTACACAATGAAGTGCTATTCATCTATAAAATAGATAAATTTGAGATTTTTTTATTGATAGTTGGATGCAATTAGAGACCATACACTCAAGTGAAATAAATCAGACCCACATGTGCAAACATCTTATTGTCTCCTTAGTGTGGGAATCTGAAGAGAAAATGATGTCAGAAGGGTACAATAAATAATGGGAAAGGAGAATGAACTTATCAAAAGGAAAGAGTTACTGAGTTGAAGAGACAAACAAGAGAGTGGAGGAAAGAGGTTCATCTGTGCGTGTAAGCAGAATGGTTTGGACAACTGTACTGTGCATTTCTGCTGCCCTATGGAACAGAGCACATAGTGCTTAATTTGTTTTGTCTCCAATTTCAATTGCTTATCCTTTTTCTCCTCATAATGTCTTATATATTTCTTTCTTTATTTTGTTCTTCCAATTTTGCATGCCTATATCTGAGAATATGAATAACTAGTTGGAAGAGAACACTATGCACCACAACAAATACTGTTAAATACATACTACTTTGTTAAGTGAAATTCTGTATGACATAATTTTTATGCTTCAATACTGTTTTGTACTCTCTTCATAAAACAAAAAGAAAGAGAGACAATACTAAAGCTCTGGATCCAATGAAAGGAGACAAAAAATAGAATTTTAAAGAATTGGTTGGGCATGATGGTACACACCTGTAATCCCAGCACTCAGGAGACTGAAGCAGAACAACTGAAATTTTGAGGCCAGCCTGAGATATGAAGTAAAACCCTTTCTGAATAAGACAGAAAGAAAATTTTAGAGAATGAAGTATATGGGAAGAAAATTTTTAAAAGAGACAAAATAAAGGCAACATATGCAAACAGTGAATCATTGATGAATAGAATCATTTCATAAATCAGTTCTTGTACATAAATAAAAGATGATAAACAGAACTGAGTATATGAGAAAATTTAAAGCTGTAATCATTGACATAAATATTCTATTAAATATTTTGTAGTTCAAATATTTTTCTTGAAAATCTACACAAGAAATTCTATAAACAAAAATAATGATGAAATTACAAGACTATGAATTTCATGTAACAGGGATAATGAGGACATTTTAATAAAAGAAATTATAATATTAAACACACATAAGAGTAAATCAAGTGTAAAATTTAAGATTATCAAAAAGAATAGGAATGTTATGTTCTAACCATGTAAAAGAGCATATTAATACAATTTAAGGAGAAAAGCTTGTATCAAGAAAGATATATATATATATTGAGATTCATCCCTAGTAACCTAGAATAAAATAATTTCATTTGAAGTTAAAAAGTAAGAAATGCTGCTAAAATCACATTAAAATATTAGAAGATAAATTTAAAACTAAGAATAAATTATTACTTTACACAGCCCATGTGGGGGACAAAAATAGGTAACTCCTTTAAATAGTAGAACAAAATGAATCAGAATGACAGACTTTTTACAAAAACCAAATATTTAAAAGTTAAGAAAAATGTATGACAACAAATACAAGTACAAAATTCTCATACGAATAAATGTGAAATGCATTAACTTTTATTAGAGAAAGAAAATAGGAGACATGAAAACTGCATTAGTTTTAATCACATAGCTAATCCAATCGTTACTTTTATACAAGATGTTTATCTAAGAAGAAAACTTACAGGAAGAAACATTGAAAAAATGTTTAAATAGCCAGGTAGTAGGCAAATGAAAATACAAGAAAAAAAAGGAATTTTAATGTGAAAATAGACCTAATTCCTCTTGTAGCTACTCCCTTCAAACAGCAGAGCCTGTTATCCAGGTTTTTGTACATGACTTTCTTTTCAAGCATTCTTACAATTATAGAATGCAAGCAAATGATGAGATGCTAGATCCACTCTGCACAAAACACTGTATAAAATAGAGAAGGACATGTTGTTTCACAGTGGTGCACTTTGCCTGGAGAAATAATTGAGTTGGCCTGTTGGAACATGGGAAGCTCAGAGAAACACAGAATAGGAAAATGCCACATGCAGACCTCCAACCTGAGCCAGTATGGAGCCACTCTGGGACAAAAATGGAGCCATCTGAGACCAGCAAAGATTTCTTGGCTAGTTCAAATCAGATCAAATTGCCTGTTCAGAGAATCTTGTCATAAATAAGGTTGAGGTTGCTTATTATGTAGGAATGGAAAAATGAATAAGTGGGAGAAAATTGTTTTTTGTGTTAGAAAAGATGCCATTCAAATAAAATAAAAAATGATAATAGAGAAATTACATAATGTTAAAATTTTAAAAATATATTTTACAAAAACTGACTGTCTTATTCATGAATGAAAAAGAAAAATTATTAGTAAGAGATACATAAGATTTTCAGCTGAAAAATAACAAATATAATTGAAACTATATGTAAAATCAGTATTAATATAACAACTTGGTTATGTTGATTACTATTAAAATTGAGAAATGAAAATAGACTACCTTCATTTAATTTCCTTTCAACATTTACAAAACCTATTTATGTTTGTGAATAAAGATATACTAATAATTTCACAAATTCATAACTATTATAAATCTTTCCTGATCACTAAATAATATTAAAAAGCTGTAACAATAACAGAAAATCCTTCAATCTGAAAATATAAAAAGGAAATATGTCTATTTTGTATTGCTTTTTTAACAATGGAAATGATACTGTATTGAAGCCACCACTTAAAGAGATATATTTCATAAGTTTCATGTAGTGATAAAAATGCAAAACATATATTTCCAAAGAAAAGCAGGAAATGCTTCTGTAAGTCATCTCCAAAATGTCTCAGGTGTAAAGGGAGGTTGAAACTTCGTATATTTGAAACAACACTGGACAATTTTTGTCTGTATACCCTTTCATATTTTCTACACTTTAGTATTCTAATATAGAAACCATTACAAATATACTCTTAAATAAACTGCCTGCAAGCATACTTGCATGAAATAAAAATAAAGAGCAAAATTAATAACCTACATCATTGTTTTGTAGTGAGACTACAAATAGTGAGCCTACAAATAGTGAGAGCTATTTCAAGAAATGTACTTAAAAAGCCCAGATTAAAATTGGAAATTAGACATCTAAGGCAAAAATTTTGAATATGCTTATTTATTTTAAATAGGCTGGGGGGCCAGCCAGATAGCTCAGCAGATTAAAGCGCCTCCTTAGGCAGATTCAGGGACTGGGGATTTGGTCCCCAGCCTGCCATGCCAGCCCCACCCCCAGGGCATGCTAAGACACAACTGAGACTGGGCACCGTGGTGCATTCCTGTAATCCCAGCACTTGGGAGGCTGAAAAACAGGAAGGATCACTACAAGTCCAATCTGCGTAGTGAGACCTTATAGACTCTGTACCAAATACATAAAAGGAAAAATGTACTTAAGATGGATTTTGGCAAGAAAAAGTAATTATAAGAGATGTTATTTGTTTGTATGTATTTATATAGATATGCATATATAAATACATGCATGCATTTAAAGTCATGGACTTTAAATGATATAACTTCACCCAGCCAATTTGATAATCTGAGTAAATTACATGTTATTTATTAATTATACATTATTTCTAATGTCATAGTTTAAAGTAGTTCAATTGCAGATGAGAATAAATGCTCCTTGAAAAGCATGATCACTTTACAAGAGTAAAGGACCCTACAAAACTAGGATCTCCAAATATCAAGTTGCAACTGTGTGTGTGTGTGTGTGTGTGTGTGTGTGTGCGTGTGTGTGTTTGTACATGTACACGCATGCATGTGTGTGTGGCTGGCTCAGCCCACCCTGGAAGCAGGGCTGGTGCTTCATGTGTTGCCAGGGTTCAAACCGAGGTCCTGCAGTTGCCTAAGCTTGCCTACACAGGCACTGTAGTCAGCTGAGCTACTAGAAGATATTTTTACTCGTATGAAGAATCTGAGATGAGAAAGGGGTAGAAAGAGTGTGATAGATTAACTAATAGCCAACTTGTAACACACAGCTGAACTGAGTCAGCGTGGCGATGGGGGGAGGGGGCAAGGGCTGCTGCCAACAACACGAAAGGAGAACTGGATGGAAATATCGTGTGCTGTAGAGAAGCTTGTCACACTGGTTTTCTTAGCATGAACTGCTCTGCTGGTCTCATCACAGAATTTATTTTGTTATATTGTTCACAGAGGAAGTCTCAGACCTCAGTGTCACTGAGGATGACTGCACTTCTCTTTGAACAGAATCACTCTGGTCCTCACCTTGAGTGTCCCTTTCTGGCTCCAGTGCAGATCTCTCAGCCTGATGGAGCAGCCTTTCTAGCTTCCACCACTGACCTTTGAGCCTTCCTACTGCAGATCCTTGATGCGTACTTGCACGAGACACTGCCATGGGCTCCAAGCCTACATCTGGAGCTGTTAAGGCCATTACCATGGGACCCAAAAGCCCTCACCTGGATTCTTTGGGTCTCTACTGCATGGATAGATCTCTTGAACTCTTGTGCATCTGATTTCTTGGGTGAATATAATAAAACAATTCTATGAATATTGTGGCTTATATGAAATCTATTTCCTTGCAAAACCCTAAGTGAGGTTGTGGAAGATGAAATGAATCAAAATATGCTTACGTGCATGCCCCAAATGGAAAAATGAATTTTTTTTATCTTGTATGACTAATATGCTTTAATCTAAAAGATTAAAAAATAGAAAATAGAGTATAATATTTGGCTTTAATCTAAAAGCATATTAGATTTTTTGAACTAAAAATATTGTAAAAGACTCACACTTTTGCATACCCAACTGAAATATACAGTATTACATGATAGAACGGACACTTAAAAAGGCATTGGTAAGTACATTATATGAACATAAACTAACAGTGCCTTTTTTCTCTTGAAATATAAAGAAATAAGATCAGTTAAAAATATGGAATATACAATACACTGATATAGCCAAGCAGTGACTGATAATTCTTTTTTATTTTTTGTGGAACTGGGGATTGAACCCTTGTGCTTACCAGGGAAGTGTTTATTCCACTGAGCCATATCCCTGGCCCAGTGACTGATTAATTTTGAAAATTACTCAAGATACCTTCAAACCACTGACAAAATTACAGAAAATAGAGTATAATATTTGGCTGTATATTAACAAATATTTTTATTAAAATTTGTTAAACTGTTCTTTTTTATTTCTTAAAATTGTGTGTACTTAGAGGCTGTCTATAAACATTTCTGGCTAGCTCCCTGGTTCCTCCAAAAAAAAAAACAAACAAAAAACAACTCTGGCTAGCAAATTTTAAAGACAGATCTTGATGTCGTCTTCAACTCTGAAAATAAGAGGAAGTTTACCATCTTTGCCCTTGAAAATTAGGTTATCAATTATTTATATGAAAGCAAGTGTAAGTGCAGTTTAAGCATGGAGAATCTCATATATCTCTGGGAGAAAAGCTGAAAGTCAATAGGTATCTTTGGTATCTTTTTTTCTTTATTCTAAAGCAGGAACACAGACAACACCTACCTCCAAAGAACATTTGTCACGAGCAGTCATTCTAGGGTAATATGACTGTTGATGGAGAGAGACTGGCTTTTTCCTCTAGGGAGTCTTTCTACATAGTATATTCTGAATACATCAATAAAGTTATCAATCCTTAGTAAAAAATAAATAAATAAAGCTGAATGATTTTTCCAGGTTTTGGTTATTTTTGTGTGTCAACAGTCAAGTTCTCCAACATTTAATTTTATTACCTACTTTCAAAGTATGGAACCAAGCTCAGATAATAAAATGCATGATTTTTTAGAAAAATCATATGCAAAAGATATGTTCTGCAAGTAAGAATTTATTCTATTATACTGTTTTATTCATATAAAGCTGAGAAATAAATAATTTTTAAAAATACTTTTATTTTCATAAGAATTTTAGCCATTTTCTAAGAATCAATGAAACGTATTTATCAGACTTTCTAGTAAAATATGATGCAGACAAATTCTTTTAAATCTTTAGTTACAGATCTTACATCATGTGCCTTAAAAATGAGTTTCAAGAGTAAATTATTTTAAAAGTATATTTTGTGAGGAACTGAGGTATGGCCCAGCAGACACGAGTTTGGCCTAGTATACAAAATTCAGCCTGGTAGATGGAATTTGGAGCAATGCACAGGAACTGAGGTACAGCTCAGGAGACAAGGTTCAGCCCTTCTGACAGAGTTGGCCTGGCAGGCTGAGTTCAGTGGCACATTTCTCAAAGAGAGGCTAAGATCTGCACGTGGGCCCGGTGAGCAGAGGCAAACCACAAGGCACAACAGGGCCAAGTCTGAGACCCAGACCTACAGGAAGATTCTCACTACGTAAAGATGCCAGGCAGTGACTTAGGTGAACTGGTCTGTCTGGAGGACTTCAGATTCCCAAGGGAGAGGTGGGCAGACAGAAGTGAGGGGAACTAGTTTACATACAAATTTCCAATTTATGATATGTTTTGCTACATAGCTATAATGTTTGCTCTTACAGACTAAAATACAAAACCATTAGTTGCCAATGATTGTCAATTTCTAAATTTCACTTGTTGTTAATACTGCTAATTGTACTATTGTAACTAGAATAACATATCTGCTTTAACTACATAGTCACTCTTGGGTAATAATATCAGGAGGCACTTGAGTAAGAAACTCACCAAAGGCCATACCAATGGATGGAGGATGGTGGCAAATAGAAACCAATATCCTACTATTAATAGAGAAAGCCAAATACAGAGACTCAAAAAATCAAGTATCTGTGACACAAAAGAGATACCTAAAACCAGAGTTGTTACAGAGAGGCTCTGATTGTAGTGATACAGCTACCTACAATCAAACCTTTGCAAAAAATCATAGAAATCAAAATAAAGAGTTCTCTCAGTGAACTCTCAGCTAAATAAAACTTTCTGTCCTTCATTTTGAGTGTTGGGTATTTATCCCAGCAAATATTGACCATATTGACCCAGCCATATTGACCCCAATAGAGGACAATAGAAAAATGATGGAAACCTTGAATGAGTAATATAGGAAAGAAATAGAATGCATGAAGCAGATTTAGAGATACACAGGAATTTAAAACCTCCATTGAAAGTTTCAAAACCATTTCAATGAAAAGGAAGTTAAACTTTGAAGACATCATTGCAGTTGGTGACCAACAAAAGAAAAAAATCTTAAAAAACAAAAAGAATCCAGGAGATGATCATTCAACAGCTACATGATGATGCAAAGATGAGCAACATAAGACTAGTAGGCATCAGTGAAAAAGAGTGAGCACAAATGACACAAAAAGAATATCAGCTAACAATCGCAGAAAACTTCCCAAATATGGGGAAATAATCTGACATTCAGGTAACTGAGGCATCCAGACTTCCAAAAATATTAACCCAATTAAATCTACACCTAGACATATAATAATCAAGATCCCAGAAATTCAGTACAAGAACAACATAGTAAAAGACACTAGAGAAAAGAACATGTATATGAGGAAAGCCTATCAGAATAACAGCAGATTCCTCAGCATGAACCATCAAGTCAAGAAGAGCATGAAGGGGGTAGCGAGATAGTTCAGCAGATAAATGCATGCTTAGGCAAGCACAGGGATCAGCATTCAATCCCTGCCACCACAGGCTGCACTAGCCTCATCCTCTGGCACAGAAGAATAACCTGGCAAATATACACCAATGCATTTCAATTATTGCTGTCAATGAAAATGAACTCAAATCAACAATTAAAACAAATAGACTGGCAGAATACATCAAGAAATAAATTCCAACAATGTGCCATATACAGGAAACATATTTATTCCAAAAAGAAATTCATAGGCTGAAAGTCAAAGGATGGAAAACAATACTAGATGCTACAGGAGCTCAGAAGAAAGCAGGGTAAGATACTCTTATTTGCAGACAGTCTGAATTTCAAACCAATAATGATAAAATGACATAACTAAAGTCACTAAATATTAATTAGAGGAAAACTTCAATTGGAAGAAATAACAGTTATAAATGTATATGCACCAAATATGGGAGCACCCAACTATATAAAACAAATTTTAAAGGACATGGAAAATCTACTAACCAATAAAACAATCTTAACAGGGGACCTTAATACCCATTCTTTCACAAAGATAGGTGTAATAGACAAAAAATTATCAAAGAGATAGAAGAAATAAACAAAACATTTGAACAAATGGACTTAGTGGACATTTATTGAGTGTTCCACCCAACAACATCTTAATGCACACTCTATTCAGCTGCATGTGGAAGGTTTTCTAAAATAGACCACATTGTCGTCCATGGAACATGCTTAAGCAAATACAAGAGAACAGAAATTGTCCCATGTATATCATCTGACCACAACACCACCAAACTGGAAATTAATGACAAAATAAGCTGCAAAGACCCCATAAGCATATGGAAATTAAGTAATATTCTCCTTAGCAACCAAAGGGTTACAGAAAATATTAAAGAAGAAATTAGGCAATACCTACAAGCAAATGAAAATTCAAACACAACTTACTGGAATTTGTGGGATGCAATGAAAGCAGTTCAAACAGAAAAATTTATGGACATGAGCTCACACATTAGGAAAGCAGAATAAGAACAAGTAAATACCCTAATACTACACCATAAACTTTCAAAAAAAGAAGAGCAAACCAAGCCCAAAGTCCAAATAACACAAAAATTACAAAGATTAGAGCAGAAGGTAGTGTAATTGAGACAAGAAAACAATGCACAGAATTAATGAATTAAAGAGATGATGATGTCACAGACAAGGAGGGCCCCAGCTACCCCTCTGTAGTAGCTTCTTGTCACAGACCTGAATCGTTCTTGTCCTGCTGTGTCCCATATCTGTAACTTTACATACTTACCACCAAGTTATTATCTTTGCACCAGATTCCACTCCTATTGCATGATTTGAATCATCTTTGAATTTTTTTCAATAAACTGATGGATTAAGGAAGATTTGCCAGTTCCTGCATGTCCAATAAACCAGAACTTAAAGAAGAAATCATAGGTCTCGGACATTGCCACCTGCCATATCCTGCTGCTTCTGTTGATCTGTCCTGTCCTGGTAAAAGCCTGTGGCAGAACTGAGCAGCCAGCAGGGCTCAGACCCAGGTGAGTGCTGGGCCACCAGCTGCAGCTCAGCAGAACTCAGATCTGTGCGCATGCCTAGATTTTTCAAATTAAATAATAAACTATAAACTCTGGAAAGTTCAGAGGAAATATTTTGTTAAGATAAAGTCAAGAATAGCACATTTCATTTCCTAGATCTGAACATAGGAATTCATTTGAGAGCATGGAATGGTTTTTGGTATGATGGGTGATTAAGATTAGGTCTCATAAAATTCTTAGATCAACCTTTGGTTATAAACAGAATTTCTATCTTGTTGAACAATGGCAGGGAAGAATATTTGAAATCTTAGGTGATACAAACTACAAATCATTTATTCTTCTTTTTTTTTGGTACTACTTTCACTTTGGCATTTTCCATGTTCACAGGCTTATATTTTAAACAGTACTGAGACTTGTGGAGCCTCATAAGTTTACAAATACATCCCAGTCCAAGCAATGAGAGTCTCTTGTGGCTTCTTATTCTTCATTCTGAAAGTCATGGAAGTACATGTGTGTTACACAATCCCTAGCAAAGCTTATGGTGCTAATCCTATAAGACTTCCCTACATGTGTGGATTGCATGTGACTTATAAACTGCCATGAATAAGGGAAGGATCCAGTGGCATTCCCTCCAGACCTCCAAGGAGCAGTGACATAGAGAAGGGCTGCTTTAATTTTTTTGAAAGGACCATATTTAATAAAAGAAACTCTTCATGCAGCATTGTGCTAGTGAGTAGCATGGCTCTCTGTTAAATACAACCTAAGGAGTACTTCAAAAATACTAATGTGTCAGACCCATATTTAATGGGCCTGGGTTAGAGCCAAGTCCATTGGAATTGGTGTTTTACAAAAGCTCCCTAAGCGCCCTTTGTGTGACCATGCTCAAATGAAAATTGTTGTTGTCTTTATTTCTCTGGCCTACGCAGCATTTTCCTCTTATGCACCTTTGTGGGATTTGATTTCTTGCCTCATTAGAGAGAAACTACATATTTTTCCATGGAAACTACATAGAAACTACATATTTTTCTGTAAGGAGCTATTGAGCAGCCGCGCCCTAAAACAGCGCTGCGGGCTAGGCTGAGAAACTTCCTCATACTTATCCCTGGGCTGTGGTTAAGACCATACTTGAAGGTCTAATGTATCTTCCTGTTTGCATAGACGTAGTCCACCTATAGAGATAGGCCAAGTGGCAGACTGTCATTGGGACGGGGTTTCTATATGAGGGCCTAACGGGAAGTGCTCGGGGCAGCCGCAACGCCATGTAAAGACGCACAATAAAGAAATCTGTGTGTGAAGGAAGGACCGGTGGTCGCGTGTCTTTCTGCAGGCAGGAGGCGCGCGACAAGTGGTGGCCCGTACGGGGAACACAAAGCCGTCCATCGACCGGATCCAGAACCTTCACCCAGGAGGCCAGCCACTCACGGTAACAGGTCAGGAGTGGGCCCCAACGGTACCTCGGGGAAAGAAGCGGGAGGACCCTCTAGCTGCTCGCCTGGTAGACAACAGGGAGACATAGCCTCTCAGCCACTCGCCTATTGAGCGAGGGGGGTTCTAAAGTGAAACCATAAGCAGTGTGCCGTCTGCCGCGGCTGTTTTAGGCAGACTGTAACGATGGGTGCATCATCATCTCATCCAATATACAAAGCATTAAAGGGATTGCTTGCCTCCAAGGGCCTCAATCTCCGCACAAAGACCCTAGAGAACTTTTTGAGAGACATAGACTGTGCAGCGCCGTGGTTCACACAAACGGGCAGCCTGTCTTTGCCATCTTGGGGCAAATTAGGGAAAGACCTAGAACGTGCCCAAAGAGAAGATATCATGGGGGGCGCACTTACCCACTTTGGAGGTTGGTGCGTAGTTGTTTAGAAAACCGAAAGAATCACAAGTTGATCTTAAGTGGAAAGGAAGCCTTACACCAGCTTCAGGATGAGTGCTCAGAGCGGGGTAGCAGCAGGGAGTCCGCCTTTCAGGGAGCAACTGGGAAAGACGCGGTGCTTCCTGGGTGGTTTAGGAAACCAGACAAGCCAAGGGAGGAAGAGCAGAGTGCCGATGGGAGTGAGTTTGACACATCCTCTTCCGGTTCTGAGGAGGGGGATGAGGCACTCCTCGAGGCAGCACGCACCCTGTCTCTTGGGACTCCGGTGTGCACTAAGGGAAAGGCTCAAAAGAAAAGGAGTTCAACGGTGCTGCCAGTTAAACCCTCAGCGCCGCCGGCATATGAAGGGGGGCAATGCTGTTTACAGGATCTATGGGGGAAACGCCCTGATGGCTTTATGCCTGAAGCGTTCCCTGTGTTTGAAGACCCTAACACTCAGCTGCGGTGGCACCAGCCATTAGAATGGAAGGAGGTTAAATCTATAGCCGAATCTGTCCGCAACTACGGGCCTCAAGCTCCTTCTACCTTAGCTCAAGTGGAAAATATGCAACGGTTTGCTATGACCCCTACGGATTGGAAGAATTTGGCAAAATCTTGCTTATCCCCTGGACAGTACTTGGATTGGCGCACAGCAAATTTAGAATTTGCCATAGAACAGGCTGCCGAAAATGTGGCAGCTGGCAATCAGTATTGGGACAAAGACATGCTGTTAGGGGAAGGTAGATTTCTGGCTCATCAAACAGACTATCCAGAGGTGGTATATCAACAAATCAATGTTATGGCCATTCGGGCGTGGAGGGCTATTCCATCCACGGGGGCTAAGGGGCAGAGTTCACTGTCAAAGATTCATCAAGGCCCTTCAGAGCCCTTTTCCGATTTTGTAGCCCACATGCTGGAAGTGGCCGGCCGGATATTCCCTAACACAGATGAGGCGGGCCCAGTTCTAAAGGAGCTTGTTTTTGAACAGGCAAACAAGGCTTGTCGAGCGGCTATATTACCCTTTAAGAATAAGGGCATAGAATCCTGGTTAAAAATCTGCAGAGATTTAGGCGGGCCGCTAACTAATGAGGGTCTTGCCGCTGCAGTCGCTCAGATCATTCAGCCAAAAAAGGGATCTAAACCTACAGGAAAAAATGGCGCTTCCAGTGTGGCCAGCAGGGGCATCTAAAGAGGAATTGTCCCAATAGAGTGGGGGGCGGCCAGGCGGCAATGGGGAGCACCGCTTCCGCAGTCCCGGGCATATGCCCTAGATGTAAAAAGGGGAAGCATTGGGCGCGTGATTGCCGCTCAGTCAAGGATATCCATGGCAACCTCCTTCCAGAGCCAAAAAACGGGCAGAGGGGCCCCAGACCTCAGGGCCCCCAAGTGTATGGGGTCATGGAACATCAGCCTCAATCCCAATCTGCAGGACCGGCGCCGACACAAGCACCTCAGTCCCTATTACAGGCACCACTGGGGCAAGAAGGGCAACTGAGGGAGCTGCAGGGATGGACCTCTGTGCCACCACCTCGGTGGTATTAACCCCTGAGGAGGGAGTACAGTTAGTTGAGTCAGACTTGAGAGGGCCCCTACCCCAAAATACCGTGGGTTTGTTGCTCGGACGCTCCTCTGCTACCATGAGGGGGCTCCGAGTACACCCTGGGGTTATAGACCCAGATTACACTGGTGTTATAAAAATCATGATGGAATCCCAAAAGGGGCTTATACATGT
>PVKA01028606.1:0-10316 GCA_004027165.1 Ctenomys sociabilis
AAAAAAAAAAAAAAAAAAAAAAAAAAAAAAAAAAAGGCATACAGACAAGGGAGGTACATAGAACTCAGCATAGCTATGATAAAAAAAAAAAAAGAAAAATAAACACATAGGCACATAATAGTCAAGATTCCAGAAATTCAATGCAGGAACAGAATATTAAAAGCTAGTAGAGAAAATAAACAGACTACTTACAAAGGAAATCCCCTCAAAATCACAGCAGACTTCTTAACAAAAACCCTCACATCAAGGAGAACCTGGAGTGAAGTATTTCAAGTACTAAAAGCAAACAACCTCCAACCCAGACTGACATACCTCATGAAACTAAATTCATAAGCACCAAACCAGCACTCCAAAATATTCTGAAGGACATTCTAGAAAGAGATAATGAAAAACTAAAAGGACTAGGGATATACCTCAGTGGTAGAGTGCCCTGAGTTCATGCTCTGGTACCAGAAAAATAAATTAAAATATAAAGTTAATCTCACACAACATCACTACTGGGAAAATGTTCAATTTTACAGCAAAGACTATCATAACTTACATAGGAACATTCTCTACTGAGTATGAAACCAGAAAATCATATTAACTGAGAAATAATTATTTACCTTTTACAAGTGCCTAGATCTTATACAATGACTTATTTCCATGTTCTTTTTAAATAGGAAACATAGCATTAAAAACCTGTCCACAGAAGAAATCTTCCCAGGTAGGAAAAATAAAATGACATACAGACAGGGGAGGTATATAGAACTCCACATAGCTATGATAGAGAAAGAAATAGACACCTAAGCATATAATAGTCAAGATTCCAGAAATTCCATACAGGAACAGAATCTGTGCCTTCACAGAGCACTGACTAGACATACATCACTTGCATGCATGTTTGGGGGAACACATTCTCTTTCAAGTGAGACTTTCTAGACTACATAAATTTGTTTCTAGATAATCAGCTGAAGACTGTTTGAAGATGATCTCACTGTTTAACACAACACTGCCTGTAATCCTGCTGATAGTACAGAAAACTCTCAAGAGGAAATGTGTCCTGGGACACAGGCTGGCAGCATAAGGAGGCGAGGCAGTCTAGTTTGTCATGCAGCTGAGATTTTGAAAAAGAAGAGGAAGTTACATAATGCAGCAGAGCAAGTGACCAGCAAATGACTGACACTTTTTTGAGCTTTATGATGAAATAAAGTCTTTACAAAGAGCAGCAAATGCCAATTTTGATAGTATTGCTATATGGTTATTTGAGGAAATAAAAAAATGTAATTCTTAGTTTTAAAGTGGGATAAAAATTTGTAGTAATTATTCCTGTGTGTAGCACTCCTATTTTATAAGAACCATCATAAATGAAAGAGACCTAAGAGGGGTTGTTGGGAATGAGGAGAGCTGTGTCTCCAGGCACAGCATGGAATTGGAAAGCAATTTTTGCATGCAGTAATACCTTTGGCTATTCATACCCTACCATACAAATTATTAGAATATACTTACATGTCTGTCTGACTACT
Organism: Ctenomys sociabilis; assembly: GCA_004027165.1. Lineage (NCBI taxonomy): Eukaryota > Metazoa > Chordata > Mammalia > Rodentia > Ctenomyidae > Ctenomys > Ctenomys sociabilis. Next base: position 1,506 of record PVKA01028606.1, read on the forward strand.
GAAAATCCTGAAGAAAGAACTATATCTTGGAAAATGAGTATCTGTAGCTAACCTACGATTATGGTTTAGACCTAAACTAAATAATATGTTTATATTACTATGTTTAAATAATAATATCAAAAAGGTAAGCTGGCATAACAATGCACATTTGTAATTCCAGCACTCAGGAGGCTGAGGCAGGAGGCTCACTGAGACTTTGAGGCCAGCCTGGGCTGCTCAGTGAGCATAATGCCAGTCTGAACTGCATGGGGAGACCATGTCTCAAAAGAAAAAAAATCATATAGAGAGATATTAGATTTATTTATTTCTTGGTCAATTTGCCTTCCTTTAAAAAATTTTGTATTCTAAATTTTTATAAGTCTTTGTACTTCTTACTGCAATAAGTGTGTCAAGACATATAAGGAGTGATCAAAGATACAGTGAACATTTAATTTAAAACTTATAGTAAGGTGCATCACCATTAATCTCCCTCAGAATATTCCCCCTTGTTTTGAACACATATAGCCCTCTTTCCTCCCATTTTTTGAAGCACTTCTAAAAGCCCTCTTTCATGAATGTAATTATGAGGTATGAGAAAAATACAGTGACTGGTGCCAAGCTCTGTCGTGAAGGCCGTGTGGCCCATGCTCACTGCCCTGCTCGCTGGGTTGAGTAGCCTGCAAATCTTGCTCTTCCCAGCATTGAAAATGACCGTGAAAGACAGATTTGTAAAGTCATTGAGGTAGCTGCAACAGCACAACTAAAATATCATGAAAGGGCCAGGGAGATAGCTCAGTGGCATAAGCACCTGCCTCGCAAAGAACAAGCTCCTGAGTTTGATACCCAATACCACACACACACAAAAAAAGATGAAGGATAAGATCTTTGCACATGTTAGTGCTCTCTGAAGGAACAGAACTAGTAGAATATGAACACATACATCTTTTCCAGGCAACAAATATGTCCTACCAATAGAATATATGTACTTTACCAAAAGAATATATATATTCAATACATTTGATAGAATAAACATATATTCTATCAGTAGAATGTATGTTCAACAGGATAAACATATCAATATCAATAGAGTAAAATTATTCTACCAATGGAAAAATGTGTGTATAAAGGGGACTCGCTAGGTTGATTACAGGATAGGATGCAGGATAGCCCACAAATACCTCCTTCAAACTGAAGAGCCAGAGGGTCCAGAAGCAGCTCAGTGTGCTTTCAAAAGCTGAAGAAACTGGACTCTGCCGTCCACAGGTGATGGCAGCAGAGAAGACAGATCTACTCGGGCAAGAATCACGCCTTAAGTGCAAGCTGACTTCCTCCTCCACTTCACCCCACCCAGGCTGTGAACTATTGGATGGAGCCACCCACAATGAGGGCAGGTCTTCCCCCCTCGGCTTGCTGGCAGACCTGCCTGTCATCTCTGGAGACATCCTCATGGACAGCAGGTGTCTTACTAATTTCCACTCAAACTGACATCGAAGATGAACCATCACAGTCAACAAAAACTTGTCCTTACTTGCTGCTGCAACTGGAGTGCTCATGTTGTCCACGTTAGCTACAAATTTTGAGGTGCTTACAACCTGTCTCCAGATTCAATAATTAGCTGGAATGACTGAGAACTCATTGAAAGTACTCTACTTATGATTACAGGTTTATACTAAAGGATACAAATGACCAGATGAAGAAGTACATTGGGTGCTTTTTAAGAGGGTCATGAGAGCAAGTAACTTTTGCCTCTGTGGAATTAGCATACCTCCCCCTTGAGCCTTGGGATTCAGAATTTTTTTCATTTGGGGCTTCATGTTGGTATGTGGGCATGGTTCATCAAGTCACTGGCCAAGTACATAAACTTGTACTTTGGTTTCCATTTCCTGGAATTGGGACTTGAGCCAAAAGTTCCAGCCCTGATCACATGCTTGGTGTTACAGAGGCCCAGCCTTCCTCTTGAAACTTCTTTACCCATCTTTCACTCAGGAAACGCCCCACATTTTTTTGAAACATCAAACATTTTTGAAACTTCAAGCATTTTTGTTTGGAACAAACACTAAATATACAGCAAACACCAAATATATTTAGTACCCTGTGATTTTTGAGCAATGCATGATGACATGCACCTGCCTTTATGGCCAAAAAGACTCTGTTTCACCTGCTTAGATAGCAAATAGGCAACCAGAGAGCGATCAGGCCCTTGAGGAAGTCAGTGGAAAAGATGACACATGCCAAAATTGTGGCTGCAGACAAATCTGAAGAAAACCTGCATGCGGGCTTCCTAGAGAAACAGCAACTTGAGATTGTACTGAAACTAACCCCATCTGTGAGACTATGTTAGTGCATCAGACACATGGGTGGGCGACCAATGCATCCTGGCCCATACTCCCATCCCTTTCGAGAAATGTCTTGGTTCTCTCTACATTAAAAGTTATAAACAAGCTCTCCCCACATACCCTTGCTATGTGCCTTGTTTCCCCATTGGACCAGTATTAGCTAAGCACTGTACTTGTAATCCTATGGGGTAATTGTAGTTTAACCTGTAGTTACCCAGGCTGTGATTTTGCTGTAACGAAATGCCATTGACAAAGACTCTGGACAGTCACTCACTTGGGACCCCTCTGGAAAATCCAAGAACTGTGCTTCCTAATATTATTTTCAATAAAATACTTCTTACTTCCTCCTTTAGCTTGCGACTCCATTCCTTGGTGGTGTAAGAGTACCAGATTTGTACCTATGACAACATCTGGATGTATCACAGTTTGTCAATTTATCTACTGAAGGGCATCCTGGTTATTTCCTATTTTTGGGCAGTTATGAATAAACTATATGAGTATTCATATTCAGTCTTAGTTTGGACATAACCAACACATTTGAACATGATCATAAGGCAAGACTGTATTTATCTTTGTAAGAAACTTCCAAACTGTTTTCAAATAGGCTGTACTACTTTGCGTTACCACCAGTAAGGAGTGACAGGTCTTGCTGCCCTGGTAGACATTTGATGTTGTCAGTGTTTGGCTTTAGCTGCTGTAGTAGGTGTACAGTGTGCTATCTCATTTTAATCTGCAGTTTCCTAATGTTATATAATATTGAACTTCTTTTCATATATGTATTTTCTGTTTAGCTTTTCTTTGGCAAGATGTCTGTTTATATCTTTTGCCCAGTTTTTAATTGTCTTACTTTTAATCGTTGTTTGTTCTAAGTGTTGGGGGTTGTGTTATGTGAATATTTTGAGTACAGATTGCACATTACATTTTTTTTTCAATTAATTTTCTTTTGGTCTGTAACTTGTTTTCTCTTTACATTGTCTTTTAGAGAGAAAGCAATTTTCATTCTAACAAAAATCCAGCTTGTCAGTTTTTTTCTTCTATGTGTTGCTTCTTGTGTTGTATCTCAAAACTTGTGGAAGGGCCAGCCAGATAGCTCAGCAGCTTAAAGTGCTGAGCACAGCAGCTGGGGTTCGATCTCCAATGCCATGTGCTTCGCTGGCCCCGGGAAGTCATGCATGCTGAGCACTGAGATGGTGATCAGGACTAGTGTGGTGGTGCACACCTGTAATCCCAGAGCTTGGGAGCCCAAACACAGGAGGATCACTACGGGTCCAATCTACGTAGTGAGAACCTATAGACCCTGTACTAAATACAAAATAAGTAAATAAATACAAAAAAGTAAAAACTTGTGACTAAACCCAGTCACTGAGACTTTCCTCTATTATCTTCTAAATTTTTTATAGTCTTGCAATTTAAATTTAGATTTATGATCCTTTTCAAGACAAACTTTATAAAAGATATAAGATCTGTGTCTGGATTTATTTTTACATGCAGAAGTTCAGTCCTTCTAAAATACTTTTTTGTTTGTTTTTAGGACACATTTTTAAAGAAGGGTTTTCTTTTCAAAAAAAAAAAAAAAAAGAAGGGTTTTCTTTCCTTCACTTTCTTGGTACTAGCAGTGAACCCAGGAAGTCATGCATGCTGAGCACATATTCTACCCTGAGCTACATTCCCAGCAGAGGCCTTTTTCTCCTTCCAAAGCCTTCTTCTTTTTCAAGGATATTTTGAACTTATTTTTGCATTTGTTTGTTGTTGTTATTGTTTTCCATTGACGTTTGTTTATTTTTGCCTAAAACAATCTCTCTTGATTACTATAGTTTTTGTTTTTTTCAGTCTTGGAGATTGAGCTAAGAGCCTTTACACTGAGCAATCTCTTTTCTTTCCTCTTTCTGTTTTAGATAGGATCTTGCTAAATTGCTGTTATTCAGCTGGGCTTCAATTTGTGCTCCTTCTGCTTCAGACTCCCAGAGCACTAGGGTTGCAGGCATTTGCCACAATGCCTGGCTGGATTACAGAGTTTTGTAGCAAATTCTGAAGATGCTTGTGTCCCTTTCCCCAATGTTCAAGCCTATTACACAGTATGTATGATGGTGTGTAATCATACATACTGAGAGAGGGTCCTTGGGAGACAAATATATCATGAGTGTGGAGCCTTCATAAAGGGGTTAAAGCCCTTGTAAGAAGAGCCAGGCAACCCGGGCTTGCTAGCATACACCTGCCATGCAGCACTAGGGAAGCTGAGGCAGCAGGATACTCACGGAGAGTTGGGATCAGGAGGGCTACATAGATCAAGACCAGCCTACATTCCAGAGCGAGACTCCATCTCCAGTTGGGGTTGGGGGAGAATAGACAGTAGAAAGCACTCTCTCCTGTTTCCTTCTCCCTCTCTCTCACTACCTGCCACAAGAGCAGCCAATGGCAAAATGACCACTACAAATCAGGAAGTGGGCCCTCAACAGGCCTCAGTTTTTCTGGCAAGATCTTGAGAATCCTAGCTTGTGGAGCTGAGATAGCTGAAGATGTTACTTAAGTCACCTGTTCCTTGGTAACTTCTTACAGTGGTCAAACTAAAACCATTACTGTCAGATATCATATTTTCTCTTTAGTACAATATTGCCTTGGCTCTTGGGCCTTTTGCTTTTCATAAATCTTTAAAGTCAGTTTGCTAATACAAATGACTTACTGTTATTGTTAGAGTGGGCTACATCTATGGATCAATGGGAATAACTATTATTGTAATATTGAATTTTCATATCCATGAACAATGAATAACTGAATTGTGTAGATCTTAGATTTTTCTCCAGAATTTTTTAGTTTTCCTCACATAGGTATTATACACAGTAGATTTGTAGCTATTTCATTTTATTTTGGTGCTAATATAAAAGTATTTGTTTTCAATTTCAAATTCCAGTTGCTCATTTCTGATACATAAACAACTGACTTTTATACACTAGGTTTGTACCCTGCAATCTTCTAATTGCCCATTGGTTTTATTTTTTGGTCAGTTCTTGGGTATTTCCTGTACATACAGTCCTATGAGTAGAAGAATGTTTTAGTTTTTTTTTTCTATCTATTCGGTAATTGTTTTTAAATGCCTACATAAGCCATATGCTCTTTGAGGGCAATTTTCATCTTGTCTTTTATGCTCAGATTTTTACTAGTTTTTTTCTAAGATTGTGATACTAAATAATTTTGCTAGAGATAAATTACCTAGTATGTTAATACCACTTCGTCAAGGACTCTACGGTATTCCAAGACAGCAAAAAATAGGTAATATTCAGGTTTTTTGTAACAGAATGTCGTATGGCTCCTCATAGGTTCACATAAAACCCACTAAGGCCATGTGCGTAGCGTTCTTACAACTGGGTCTAACACATAAGCCCCAAGAAGGTCTTTATGTCAATGCATGGCTGTTGTCTTCACGCTCTGTCACACATGGCCCTCTGCAGCACAGGCATTAGCTCAGGTGAACAAGATAGTAACAGACAAGGAAAAACTGTAAGAGACACACAGGACCGGGTTGAGCAGGGTGGCCGGCAGGTCAGTGTGAGCTCGCGGGGCAGGGAGGCAAACGGGGGCGGTGAGTGCGACGCAGGAAATCTCCAGGGAGCCGAGGGCACTTCGAGCTCTCCGCATCGCAGGCAACAAGAACTTAGTATCCAAGGCGAGCACGACTGCGAGCCCCGCCAGGGCGCCCCGAGGTGGAGGGCCGCAGCCACTGATGACCCCCGCCCTGGCCCCGCCCCCGCCGCCATGGGGACCGGGTCAGCTGACCCGCGCGCGCCTGCGCCAGCGGAAGGCGGGGGCGGTGCCACGACGCTTGGGCGGGCGTGCCTCGGGCGCGCGCCGTCCCCTCGAGTCTCGGAAGTCGGGGACAGAGACGCGGGCGGCGGCGGCGAGCGACCCGGCGGCGGAGGTGAGCCGCTCGGAGGGAGGGAGGAGACGCTCCTTCGCTCCCCACGGGGTCGCGACGGGGCGGGACCGGCCTCAGCGGAGCGCGCAGTCCAAGCGGCGGCTCCGGGCGGGACACCCATCGTCGCGCCCACCGGCCGCGAGGAAGTTAGCGGGCGCGGCGCCACCGCCTCAGCTTGTGCCCCGCGGGAGGATCTGGCCCGCGGCCGGGGCGGGGGCGCCGCGCGCGGGTCCGGGGCTGCTGACGGCGAGCGCCCGCGGCAGAGCCTGTCCCGGGTAGCTGCTCCGGCGCGGCCGAGGACTAGCCGCTCGCCTAGCGGCGCAGCTGGCCCGGGCGGCGGAGGCGGGGCGGTGGCGCCCTAACCCTGAGGTCGGAGCCCGGGGCGCGCCGGGGCGGTGACTCAGCCGTGCTTCCAGGATGTCCGGGTCGCCCCAGGAAGGCTAGGGCGTGCGCGGGGAAGTGTCGGGTTCCAGCCTGCGGGGGTGGTCGTGGGCCTCCGGGCGGGCGCCCCGCGGCGAGTGTGCCCCCGCTGGGCTGCGCGAGCTCTGCTCCGCCTGCCCGCTGGCCACACTGCTTAACTTTCAATTAAAGGAGGAAAGTTATCTTTTAACAATTGGTGCTCCACGCCCGAAATTGCACCAACTTCTGCCCGCTGGTAACAGCCGGAGTTAGGAGTTCAAGAGCAGCCTAGTTTAGGGAGACTGGAAAAAAAAATAAAAAGGAATTCATTTTTTTTCACTTTCCTTTTTGAAATTGAAGTCTAATTGATTTGTGTGTGTGCGTGTGCGTGCGTGTGCGTGTGTGTGTGAGAGAGAGAGAGCGAGAGAAAGAGAGCGAGAAAGAGAGAGAATGGAGGGGCCAGGGAGCTGAGCTGGCTCAGTAGAATAAGCGCTTCCCTGGCAAGCACAAGGGCCTGAATTCAATCAATCCGCTGTTCTGCAAAAAAAAAAAAAAAAAAAAAAAAAAAAAAAAAAAAAAAAAAAAAAAAAAAAAAAAAAAAAAAAAAAAACCAAAAAACTTTTGTGCTTCAAATGGCAATACTATTTTTTAAAATAAATTGGCTTGTGTTACAGAATAAAAAAAGCACTTAAAAACTTTACTGAACAGTTACGTCATAATCCACATTGAATTTTGAAAACTAGTTTTCAGTTGATAAAGTTGATAAAATGAAAAAGGGAAGACTGCTAGTGATTGAAAATGTATTTTGAACATTTGCCTGTAATGAATGTGATTTAACTTGTTTTTGTCAGACGTGGATACGTTTAAATTTTTTTAAATGTATTTAGTATAAGGGCTATAGGGTTTCACTACGCAGATCTGACAGGGATCTAACCCTTTCCCTAGGTCTCCCTAAGCAAGCGCTGGGGAGACATGGGTACTTTTTAAAGATAAATGCCAAAACAACTTTAAATATTAGTACTTTGTAAATCTAGTAGTAGTAATATTGGCTTTTACTGACTGCCCAATTGTGTGTACATACTTTTGGAAATGTACTTAGTTTTTGAGGTGAGAATCAGTCACTGAAGGTAATCAGTCGCATGGCACAAAATGTAACAAAGGCATCCGGTAAAAACCTTACAACTGTTTGTTTTTTGGGGGCTGCGGGAGGGGGTTGAACTTCCTGGCCCTGTATTCCTTTTGATAGGCTACTTTTTAATTATCTATTAAGTCTTGTTATTGTTATGCTGGCTACCGTGAATAACATTTTCACATGCATTGTTTTCTCGCCACAAATACAGTTGCACTCTAAAGACCTTTATAATTTTGGTAAATAGTGCAAACTCACTTTCCATGTGAATTTCCACTAGTAGTGTAAGACTGGCCAACTTTTGCTGTCAGTCAGATTTTTGATTTTTTTTTTTGTCTTTTTGAGATGGTCTCACTATGCAGTTCAGGCTGGCCTTAAGCACACTTTGTAGCTCAGGCTGGTCTCGAACTCCCAGCAATCCTCCTGCCTCAGCCTCCCAAGTGCTGGGATCACATTACAGGCTTGCGCCACCACGCCCGGCTCAGATTTTTGATTTTTTGTACTTAAGTGGATCAGAAGTAGAATCTCAGGTAAGAAGAAATTATTTAACCTGGAATAGACTTTGTGTTTTCTCAATGGCTAATCAATGAGACACAGAAGGGTTCCTGTCATTTCATGAAATCTGTGTCAGCCTGAGGAACTGTCTTTATTTTGTTTATTTAAAATTTATGCTACAGGGTACAAATACACCTATTTGGTATAGCTGGGACTCACAGTGGTCTTCTGTAGGAGACACTTACTGGTCCAAGAAACCAATATTTGTAATCCCAAAGTTATGTTATTGGAATCCCATCAAGTTGATTCCAATCTACCACTTTCCATGCAGCCCACAGCGAAAATGAGGACACTAAATTATATTTTTAATCATCGGGGAGTCGAGGGGCTCTAAGTCCTGCAATGACATGGCTTTCCAGAACCAAGAGAGCGACCCAGGGCCTCACCTGGTTTTTATTCAGTGAGGGAGTGGCTTGATGATTGAGAATTGTGGGAAGTAGGTGACTACTGTGAGCTGAGCTAGTGGGTGGCCTACATTTACCTCTGCAGGTAAATGCAGAGAG
>PVKA01028606.1:10416-29296 GCA_004027165.1 Ctenomys sociabilis
TAATCTGCATTATATAGTATCTAATGTTTTGGGAAGTCTAGGGCTTCAGCTTTGATGTAGTCTTTCAAGCCCCAGGAAGTCATAGCCTCTGTCTCGAGGCTCGATCCCAGCTGGCAGCGTGGAGTATTAGCTCTACCATCCTGTCTCCACCCGGCTCACGTTAAGGAGCAGCAGGCTTCTATCACCAGCACCTCAGCTAGACCAACACATATTGCTTAAGGCCAATTGAAGGATAAACAGAAGTCCTAGCCAGCTCTGTACATAACAATATGAGGAAATAGGATCAGAGTCAAAATGGAGACAGTCTCTTTTCTTTCAAGGAGAGCTGCTCAGGTGGTCCCCCACAGTCTTCCTGTCTTAAGGAGTGTGCCACAAGGCCCGGTTTCTTTTCTTTTCTTTTCTTTTCTTTTCTTTTCTTTTCTTTTCTTTTCTTTTCTTTTTTTTTTTGGCAGAACGGGGGATTGAACTCAGACCTTTATGCTTGCCAGGGAAGCGCATATTCCACTGAGCTGTCTCACTGGAAACGTTTCTAAGTAGTGCCCGAGAACATTGTAGTCTGATGAGGACAAGTTAGAGAAACACTGTCTTAGAAGAGTAGCACTCTATAAAGAGGGTTACTTAGCAGCATACTTAGCCTTTGCAAGGTGGCTTATTCCTTAATCTGTTTGAAAACATGCTCACTGCTTGTCCAGTGAACACTTTGTGTACATTTTTAGATTGTGTTATGAATAATTGCAAAAATGAAAATGAGAGTGAAAAAGAACTTCACTGGAAATTTTAAGAGCAATTTCAACACATCAAAATTATTTGCTGATTTCTTGGTTATGGATGTGTGTGTATGTGTGTGTGTGTGAGAGAGAGAGAGAGAGAGAGAGAGAGAGAGAGAGAGAGAGAGAGAAAAAGAGAAAGAGAAAGAGAAAGAATAAGAATGGAGGGACTAGGGAGCTGGCTCAGTAGAATAAGCGCTTCTCTGGCAAGCACAAGGGCCTGAGTTCAATCCCCTGTTCTGCAAAAAAAAAAAAAAAAAAAGAAGAAATGGGCAGTGTCTTTAATTTCTGCTAATGAACCTAATACATGAACTTATCTTAGGAAAGATTCTTCCAGATTTTAAATATATCTCTAATGTGATCTACCCTGTCATTACTCCTGGGTTTTCAGATTTCAAGGGCATATCAGGTAGGTTTTTAATTATATCTCATAGTTTTTACACTTGCAACATCAAAATACAGTGTTTTGAAGACATTAATGGCTTATTTTGAAGAATTGATCATCTTTGTTGAGTATTTAGAAAATCAGTGGACAGAATTTATTTTAAAAATTTTTGTATTTCTCCAATCACCAGTTTATATACCTGCCTTCATTTGGTCTCTTGACAAACCATAGCAAGTAAATTTCAGTACAGATATAAAACCTGAAAAAAGATTTAATATCCTTTTAATAAAACGGGATGGTCTAGGGGCTTTTCTCAAAATAACTGCGTGGTAAAACCTTCCTATTGAAAGACTAACTTCAAAAGGCGTATTTGTTTTACTAATTGCAGATATATTGTTTACTCATTGATTTTTAGTTTTGTGAACTTTCAGTTAGGATATCCTCATCAGAAACCCATAATCTGCTTATATAATCAGTTGCATTATAGGAATATGATATATTCCAGAGTTTTATGTGCCTGCCAAACATCTTCATCCTTGAAGTTTTTTCCTCTCTGCCACTGTGGATAATAAAGGGAAAATTCCAGGTTTTCTATGGCGTTCAGTGAAGGCTTAAAACAAAAATCTGTAAAAATGGTATTTTTGGACATACCTTCTTAGCTTGCTAGGCAAGTGGGTTGCATCTTGAAAGGATGCTTAGTTTGGATGATACAGTCAGAATGATGTGTAATATGATCTCTTTCACTGTTGCATCATTCTAGGCAATTCTGTTTTGGTGGGGTTTTTAAAGCATAATTTGTAGTAAGTGAACATCATTCCTAGGTTGATAAAATACCACAGATGTTTGAAAAAGATTCACTAGATTCCATAGCATACCTTACATGTGTAAAAGGTTCTGGTGAATCCATATGATGTTTGTGAGATAGAATAATTTTTTTCTATTAGAAATGTTTCTTCTTTGAAAACAATTAAAATCATAAACTAGGACTGTACAAAGAAGAAACTAGCCGGGCGTGGTGGCGCATGCCTGTAATCCCAGCACTCGGGAGGCTGAGGCAGGAGGATTGTTGTGAGTTCGAGACCAGCCTGAGCTACAAAGTGAGCTTAAAGCCAGCCTGAATTGCATAGCGAGACCCTGTCTCAAAAAAAGACAAAAAAAAAAAAAAAGAAGAAGAAACTAAAAGATTAAAATCGGATCCATTGGACTCTGATGATATGCAAAGAATTAGAGGGCAAATTGCTAGTGAGGCTTTTAGTTTCTCTTGGGGTCAGGTCTTCAGTTTCTGCGGCTAGGACTTAGAAACTTATTAGAACAATATTGAGATTTCCTATTCTTACGAACTTTAGACATAAGGACCCTGTTTCAGGACCTCAAGTTTTTATTTTGATGCCAAGTGATAGTACTTTAGGCTTCTGCTCTGTGGATTTCAGTTTTCTGTGCCATGGTAAAATGTTTTGTACAGTTGTTCATTTTATAATGAAGCTAATTAAGCTATTTTAAGTAGTTTGATATGTTGCAATCTTATGGGAGTAATTTATGAGACTAGAACGGTCAAGCCTTTTGTTGTGGAGGAGTTCGAGTACGGTTTATGTGGTAGTAAGTATTTAAAGAACAAACAAGCCCCAGATTTCTGCCTTACAAAAAGTTTTTAGTTGGTATTGATTAAATGTATCATACACTAAGCTTATATTGTGGAATGCAGCCTAAATTGATGGCAGAAATGGGAGTAGGGCTTAGAGTATGCTTGAGTCTTACCACTGTATTTTTTTTTTAAGATCAGTGATTATGTGATCTTGAATTTTTATTATCCTAAGATATTTTTAATATAGGTTAAACAAGCAAACAACTATTTTAAGTTAGTCACATGTAGGTTTTACAAGAGATAAGTTATAGTGTAGTGTAGAGATTTCAGAAAATGGTAACAGCAGTGAGTGTTACCAGTCCATGTGATTTTTTTTTTTTTTTTTAATGCAACAGACTTTGCCAGTGTGTTTTGTACTTCATTATTCAGAATATTGCATCTAGAGAGGAAATTAACTAGATATTTTGAAATACCACATACTGTGCTTGAACTGTGGAGACCTTTGGTCTGTGCACACTTATTTAAAGGCTTAAGGGAGTAATTCTGATAATGCTTTGGCTTGAGGGACAGAGGGGAACTTGATGCTTGGTAGAATAGTTTGTTGCTTTTTTATTCTTGGGGGTGTGTGGAGAGAGGGGAGTCTTTAGGTGTTTTGAGGCATGTCTGAAAGATCTCCTGTGCTCTTTTTGCATTTGACCCTTTAGGTGAATATTACCAGATAATTGTGTCCTGTATTAAATATTTTCCCCTGTACGGACAGTCAGATAGCTCATCTAACTAAAGGCCCTGCTTAGTCAGAGTGCATCTGCTGGGCTGTTTGATCACCAGCAGGGTTTGATCCCCTGCTGTGCTGGCCTGAGAGCAGTTGAGAATGGGTATGGTGGTGCATGCCTGTAATCCCAATATATATTTTTTGTTGGTGTATATTATACAATGGTTAGATTTTGTGTTCTCTAAATTTGTGAAATGAAGGGACTTTTATTTGAAGGTAGTTGAAAATATAATGAACACAATTGTGAACAACCCCTAAATATCAGTTAATAATTTGTGGTATAGACTTGATTTTCCTATATTTTCCATGTGTGGCAATTTAAGTATTTCTTACTGGCATTAAACAGTTACATATATAGTTACAAATGAGCTGTTAATGCATTCTATATGAATTTCTGTAGTTACAAATGAGCTGTTAATGCATTCTATATGAATTTCTGTGGCACTTGCATAATATAATTTTTTCCTTGTAGAGAAATCCTGCAGAAATGTCTCTCTATCCATCTCTTGAAGATTTGAAGGTAGACAAAGTAATACAGGTATGTTTAATTTTTTAAAAAATATACTGTGATATACATTCATTTTACTTTGAATTCAAGCAAAAGATTTTAACTAGCAGATGTTTTGTTCATTTTTATCATTCATTTCATTCTGTTGTACACTAAAAAGGAAAATTAGTGAATTTTTTATTGTGAATTAATGCACATGAAGTATTTAAAAATTCACTTAAATTCTTCAAAGAGGTTTTTACTGATTAAAACTGAATTTACAGGCTAGGGAGATAGCTCAGAGGCACAAGTACCTGCCTGGCAAACACAAGGTCCTGAGTTTGATTCCTGGTACCCAAAAAAAAACAACATGAAACTGAAATTACTACAACATATTTAAGTTAACTCCAGTCTTTTAGATTCTTGTCCTTTTGTATAAAATTAGTACATTTTTCTTTTTACTATTAAGATATACTTGATCTTTATAGTAAGTTAAATACAAAAATAATGAAAAGTGGAAGACATACTTTTAGAACAGGAAAAGTATAAAAACATCAGGAAAATGTAGTGATTTCTTTTCTTTTAGACATATGCAGCAGACGGGCTGGGGAGATAGTGCAGTAGAATAAGTGCCTGGCAAGTGCAGGGTCCTGAGTTCAATCCTTGATACCACAAAAAAAAAAAAAAAAAGAGAGAGAGAAAGAGAGGCAGCAGATATTTCACTTGTTTATGCTTTCAGGGAGTATGTTAGAGACTACAGTACTTCTAGGTACACTAAATGAAGAAATATTTGTAGTCCTTTAATGATACTAGCTAGTAATACTATAGTCCTAGTAGCACTAGCTTTGTAGACTCATGCCTCTGCTTAAGAAGAAACTGTGGAGTTGGAATTAGTCATTGCAGTTTTTGAAATTTACAAATTTTTTCAAATAGAGACAACTTGCATATTATGAACCCATCTGTTTACATTGTCTCTCCACTTGATGTCTTGTAAACACATACTCTGTCGAGTTGTTTTATTCAACTTCTGTACTTATTTACAAATAATTTTTGAATTGTATCCTAAAAATCATTTTGCTTGAGGCCCTGACCTCAGTATACTCATTTCTTTGAATAGCTGATTAGTAATGAGAAAAAGTCTAGTATGAAGAATGTATTTGAGGCAAAAGATTGGCCTTACAAGGATGAAAGTAGAAAGGAAGTGCTAACAGGCGCCATGATTGGGATTCTTGCTCTTGATTGGTGGGCAGTCTGGTGTGTGGGGGGGAGTCATGTGCAGAATTGACCATCTGAAATCCATGGAGGATATTACAATGTGGTTTGTAAGATCTAATGTCTGTAGTTCAAGCTGCCAAGGCTTTGATATTAAGTGACTGATTATTGTGTCTTAAATGTTGTATCACTGTCTTTCTTTTGTATTCTGTCAGTGTATTTTTAAGTGCTTTCTATTTCCACAGAGTTCATCTGTGAACAAGCACTCTTTCTTTTTAAAAAGCTCTTATCCGAAGTGTTTAGCTTTCCAGAGTAATCAGCTTAAGTCATTAATGACACCAGTATATTGTCTGATAATGGTCTGTGGACTGATTTGTAAGGATGACTAATAAATTCTTTGTTTTCACCTTTTTTTTGTAGCTTTTTGTGGAATTCAATGTAAATTAACCATAGTTGGCTTTGAGCTGAGGTTTATGATTTTTGAAATTGAAAAAAAATCATTGATACTGAGGAATGTTGAGCTGAAAAATGAAGAGGGCTGCAATCTATAGAAGACTGAACTCCTTGTGCAGAAGCAAAGAACTTTAGTAGTAGTGTTCTGCAGAAGGCTGTTCATACAGTTCAGAGCAGAAAGCTTAACTGCTAGGAAGTGGTGCAGAACAAGAGGGAAACATGATGTTTGTATTATTCCCACTAGCTTTAAAAGTATTTCTGATCTTGCCAGTAATGTTGGCCTGTATCTTGGTTTTTTTTGGGGGGGGGCAGTGGGAGAGGGGGCTTTATTTTTTAAGATACTTATATTTGCTTTTTTGAGCTGTCTCTGAAAAGGCATTATAGATCAATGCAGTATTGATCCTTTACTTACAAAAGCATTTTAAGAAAAAGCATTTTAAGAAAAAAATGATAATCCAGTGAAAGAAATGGGAGACCAGGTGGCAGGCTTTTGTGAAAGCATGTAGACATGTGTCCTATTACTTGGGTGCAGATGGGCAGAGAGCAACAAAGCTGTCTGCTCCAATGAAGAGTTTTATCTGGATACAAAGAGGGCAGGGTGAAGGTTTAACAATCTTCTGTGATTAAAGCTTTCTGGCAGCCTCGTATCCCAGTGGGCCAAGTCTTTCTCTAGGTCCGGCATAATTCTTTGTCCTAGCATACCTCCTTTCCTGTGTTTGTGAATGGCAGCCTCCAGTGTTGAGTTGAATTCCCTGCAGAGAGTAATGCTTCTGTTGGCAAGCAGGCTGGGGGCTGGGAGAGTCAGGCCAGGCTGGAGACATGCAGATGGAACCTGTAAGGTTTTTGGTGCTATAGAGAGGCTAATGAGGTAAAAAGAAAAGAATTCATTGCTTTTATTGGAGATTGCAAGCACACAGGGAGAAGGAAGCTGGGTAATTAGGGTTGGAATTCACATGGGTGAGAGGATTGGAGGGTTGCAGCTCATGCAAAAAGGAAGTGGGAGGTTTATTGGAAGTTTATTTTGGTAGTAGAAGAACACAAAAGTTCTGGAGGGACACACCATTTTGGGGCCCAATGCCATGTTGGATCTTAGCTGTGATGACCTTCACCAAGTTGTTAAGGGACGTGACTGTCATGCTGCTGCTTGCTGACTCGGGGTGTCTTGGTGGGGGCTACTTTAGTCATTGAGGTAGCAAGTCCAGCCCATTTAGAGTGCTAGGGGTCTCAGCCAGGGCAAGGAGCTCTCAGGTGGTGAAGGCCTGTAACCTAGATTGGAGAGGTCTTGGAAAACATTTTAATAGGCAAGGAACTACAAACAATAGAGTGACATTCATTGTGAGACAATCCAAGAGAGGTAGGATGGGGGGGCACTGTCCTCAGGCTGCAGGCCACCAGGACAGAGAGGAGTTGGTATTTTCTTTTACAGTCAACGTAACAATGCCTGACTGGTTAATAGAGTAGTAGCATGTTTCTTCCAGAAGCACAGGTGCCTCCCTTTTTCAGCTGTTAGAATGCCTAGAGCTTGGAGGTTTGGGAGCACCACAGCTGCTACTGAAGCAATTTGGTTTTGGGGTGCGGTAATGGACCCTGCTACTATTTGGTAGCATCAGTGAGGGCAACAGACAACTTAAGAGTAAAAATGTCCCAATACCTCTAGTTCCCATGCCAATGGCTAAGAAGAGGCTGCTAAGCCAAGGGTGATTTGTATGGCCCTGTGATGATGTTGGGGTATGTTTTCTAATCCTGTTAATAATTTGGGCTTTATCATTTAGGGCTTCATCGTTTGCAACAGCCAGGATGCAAGAGCCCTGCTGGGTGGATGGGAGGCAGGTGAATGTCCTTTGGCCACAGACAAGAACTGTTCGTGAGGAGGGCAGATGGGAGTTGAGGTGTTGGGACTGGGATGTAAGTGTGTACATAAGGTCAGATTTCCCACCTTAGAGGTAGATTGAGAGGGGCTCCAGGAGTAGATGCAAGAGAAGTTAGTGGGCCATTAGAGTTGAGGACCCAGAGATAGGGACCCAGGATTTGTGCTTTAGAGATAGTTTGAAATGAGACATTTAGAGTGGCAGGATAGGCCATGTATTGATTTTGTGGGAGGGGAATTATACAAGGCCAGCAGTTAGGAAAATCTTAGGCATTGCAAGTCAGACTGTAATTTTGGACAAACTTAAAGGTTTTATTGAGAAGCTGAAGTACAGAGGTTGCAGTGGCTACATAAAGAGGAAGAGAAGAAAGAGGGAAGGTGTGGGAAGCTAAGGGTTGAGTAGGGGCTTGGACTCTTAAGGGCTTGAGAATTACCCCTGGGTCTGGGCCACCATTGTAGATTTGGAGACCCCATTAAATGTCAGCACTCCAGACATCATAGTGAGTATTTTTGCTCTTGAGTTGTACTGTCCAGAAGGCACAGGTGGAGCAAGGAGGCCTGGTCAGTTTTAGAGAAATGTGGGAATCCAAAATCATAGCTGATTGTTTCACATCCCTAATGGGGGCAGTGATAGTGTGAAAGGTCTTGCAGGGGGGTTGTGGGAGGGGCAAAGGTAGAATCCAAGAGCAAGGAGGGACCAGAAGGGGTGTGGGAAAGTCTGTGTGGCAAGAGCCCCACAGAGTCACTTTGGCCCATAACCTGCAGTGTGGGATGTCAGAGGTTAGCAGTGTGCATGTTCCAGTGTATGTAGTAATATTAAGGATTTGACCATCTGTGGCTCAGTAAAGTTTAACAAGGAAGTAGGAAGATGTGCAAGGAGAGAGCCATAGGGCAGTCAGAGTAAGACCGAAGGATAGGAGGAGAGGGTATTGTTGGAGAAAGTCAGGGCAGGCAATTGAGGGTGAGCCCACACAGACAGAAAGGTGATTTTTTTACCTGGGAATGTTAGGGCCTTCAGAGAAGTGACCAGGGCCCAACAGAACACAAAAATCATTAGGAGAAAGGAGATCAAGAACCAGAGAGAATAACAATACATGGGTCAATCTGGAAATTTGTCAGGGATTTTGGTGAAGCTATCCCAGCTTTGGTGGGGGAACCCTACGTCCATGACCTGAAAGAAAGTTGAGATTGCCGAATGTTGTATGGTTATAGGGACAGAGAGCAGAGAACAAGATCATCTATATACTGAAAGAGGGTGTTGGGTTTGAGGTTGACAGTCTCGAGGTCAGCAAGGGCTTGGCTGAAGAAGTGAGGACTATCTCTGAACCCCTGAGGTAGTAGTGTCCATGTATGTCTTACAGATGAGAGGTTGTCTGGCTCTGTCCATGTGAAAGCAAATAGATCCTGACAATTGTTATAGGGTGATAGTGATGAATGTGTCTGTAAGGCCTGAGACCATAGAGTAGGTAGTGGGTGGGGGGATGTGAGAGAGCATAGTGTAAGGGTTTGGTACCACTGAGTGAATCAGTGTTACCACATTGTTGATATCTCTGAGATCCTGAACTTAACGATAGGAGCCACTGGGTTTGAGTACAGGGAGCATAGAGGCATTGTAAGGTGAATGGACAGTCCTAAGAAAGCCATTGGCTAAGAGGGCTTCTATTATAGGTTTGAGTCCCTGTCGGTGTTTGGGGGCTAGTGGGTATTGGGGAACACAGGGAAAGGCTGCAGGATCCCTCAGGCAAATTAGTATGGGGATAACATGAGTTGTGCGAGTTGGGCTGGGGTTTCCCAAACTGGGATTGACAAGAGTGCGAGGAAGAGGAGGAAAAGGACTAGTGACACATGGTGGTTGAGTTTGAAAGACAAGTACTGTGGGAAGAAAGTGAAAGAGAAGTTGAGCTTTTGGAGGAGATCCCTACCCTGGAGGTGAGGCAAGTTGGCATGACAAGGGAATTCTGGGTGAAGGAAAGGGTTTGGAAAAGTTGGCTATCAATTCCCAAACAGATATCAATAGAATGGGTGCAGCAGCTGAAAACTTAGGAACAATACTGTGTGTGGCCCTCGAGTCAACAAGAAAAGTGTTTTACCTGAGATGTCCAGTGAGACTTGGAGCTTTGAGAAAGAGATCTATCTTGATGGGGGCCATGGACCCTGAGCCCTGTCAGTCCTTGTTGGGCAAGACCCACCAGGTCTGCTAGTGATGAGTCTGGTGCTGGTGATGGGCTCTCCTGTGAGGTTAGGAAGTTAGATGATTTACCTATTGGCTGGTGGACAAGACAGTCAGACTTACAGTGACCCTCAAGATTGCAGATGGGTCAAGGTCCTTGTGGTGGTTGCAGGTTGGGGCAGGCTCAAGCCCAGTATCCTTCCTTGCTGCATTTATAATGTGGTGGTGGGGTAACTAGAGTGGCACCATTTTGTATTGGCTTAGCCTCTCCATGGACCCTGAATGCTGCAGCCAGAAGTTCAGTATGTTGCTGTTTGTGTTTTTGTTGTTCTTTATTATTGAAGAGAGGTAAGGCCAGATTAAGGAGATCTCCCTGTAGGTTTTGAGGGCCAAACTCTGTCCTTAATTTGGCTTGGGTGTCAGGGACAGATTAGGAAATGAAATGGTAGTTGATGAGGGCTGTTCCCTCAGGGGATTTGGTATCCACATTTATGTATTTGGTCAGGGTATCAGGTGAGAAAGAAATTCAGCAGGGTTTTCATCTGCACATTGGTTTGTTCATGGGGGTCTTTGATAATTCGTAGGAAATTTTGTTTAGACTTGCAATAATGGAACCAATCATTGTAGCCATGTGCAATGAGCCATTATTTCCCTGATAATCCCAGTGGGTGTCTGCATTTGGTACAGCAGCATCCCTAGGGAGAAGGTCAAGGTTAGTCTGATTGTAGTCGGCCTTGGCTTGGGCTGCTCCCCACAGCTGAGTTTTTTTGTTGAGAGGAGAGGGTGGATGAAAGGATGATACAGAGATCCTTGCAATGCAAACCGTAAGAATGAATCACAAATTATCTTTTATATATGTATGGAATCTGCAGAGAAGAATCCTAGTCTATGAGAGATCTGAGGTAGGTCAGAGGGAGTAAAAGGGATGTGAACTCACAGGGAGGAATGAGCCACCTCACAGGGAGGAATGAGGGTTGGGGCTGAGGAAGTGGCAGCTGACTAGAAGATGGCTGTGGTTGGCATGAAGATGGTGGGAGAAGTGAGATGTCGGGTGTGGTGTGCCAGAAGAGAAAATGGTGTTGAAAGGGGATGACACAAGGTAGGGTTTGAGGGGAAGATGGGGTAGGAGCAGCTGTTTCAGGAGTTGAGAGGGTTCTTATAGATTTGCTGGAGGGGGAGCGAAAGCAGAAGGAACAACATAGTCAAGGGGGTCCGGAAGGGTATGAGGTAGGGGATTAAGCGGTAGAGGATTTGGTGATGTGGAGCAGGCCAGAAGTATTTGTGCAGCCCCCACATGCCTGAGTGAGAGAAGGCTGCACCCTGAGAGCAATAAAGGCTTATACATAAGGGACTTGTGACAGCCATTGCAGTAGCAGAAGTTGTCTAATTTATAGGAAAAAATCAGTTGTTTTGGTGTGATGGTCCCTTCAAGACCTAGGGTTTTTTAAGACATCCAAATGGAGTGTGTTTTGGGGGTTGGGAAAGAATGTTTTTCATCATGATCAAGTTGAAGGTGAGCCAAAGGCAGAAGCCAGTCATAACCCCTAGGAGGATCAGCACCCTCATTGGAATGTGAGAGAAATGCCCGTTGGCCCTGTCTAGGGCACAGAGGCATCCAAAGGCCATGAGAGATTCCTGGTGTGGGCACATGCTGTACAGAGAGAGACCATGGTAAGAGCTCCAGAGTGTGGAGCAGCTCACTGGGAGAGTTAAAGTGGATTGGTGCTGGGTGGAGGACAGCAATGGCAGAAGGTGGAGAAGGAAAGGGGTGGCTTGTTGGTGGGGTTCTCACATTGGGGAGCTCCCAGGAGCTGCACTCCCCAGCCAATCCAAGGCACAGCACCATGTAAGATTATTGGCACGGTGGAGAGACCCTGACAGAGGTAAAAAGGAAGGCTTTGTTGCTGGTGCAGGAGGACTGCTGGAGATTGCTAGCAAGGAGCTAGGGAACCAGAGCTAGACTAGATGTGGAGTTCACATGGGTGGGCAAAGCATCCTGTGGGGAGAGGATTGGAGGGCTGTTGGTATGCACTCAAAAAGGGAGTGGGAAGTTCAGTTTTGGATTAGAAAGAGAACACAGAAGTTCTGGAAGGACACGTCTTTTTGGGGCCCAACATGGCACTGGATGGTTACCATGATCTTGGCAGAGTTTCATACAGGTGGAAACCCATCACAACCTAGACCTTCAGTTCTTTAGTACCTCTGACTGGAGATTTAAGGAGTGGCTCCCCAGGCGTGGTTTCTCCAGCTGCTTTCTGTAAGTGATGATACAAACTGGTTTTGGCAGTAATTTCCTGTTCCTTGAGATACCTTCTCTCCACCTTTTAAATAGTTTTGGATTTCAAAGTAAGTTGGAAATAGTTTGTTACAATTAATGATTCACAACCTTTAAACCCATGTTACATCTTTTGTCTTGTTTTTACTTAAGATACATGATTTTAGGAGCTGGGGAGATGGCTCAGTGGAATAAGTGCTTCCCTGGCAAGCGCAAGGGTCTGAGTTCCACAAAAAAACAAGATACATGATTTTTTTTTTTTTCCCCCCAGAACCAGGGATTGAACCCAGGCCCTTGCCCTTGCCCTTGCCAGGCAAGGGCTTATTGTACTGAGCCATCTCCCCAGCCCCCTAAGATACATGATTAAGTTTATATACCTTTGTAGAGACTTGCTATGTTCTTAACAATTCTTTAACTATATTCTTAAATATTATTTGGATAAGTAATGAAAGAATAGAAAACAATAAAAAGCAATATTTTTACACTAATAGGACATATTTTAGAGTAGTTATGGTTTGTAGTACAGTTGAGCAGGAAGCACGCCGTCCTTCCCCTGCACTTTAGTGTCTGTACCAGGGCAGTGTATTTGTTAATAGTTGATGAATCAGTGTATAATGATATGCCACAGTCACCCATAGTCTGTAGTGTACAGCTGGGTTCGCTCTGTGTGATGTGTTCTCTAGGCTTGGACAAAGATATATCAACCTTTATATATTACCATTTTATGCAGAATAGTTTCACTACCCTAAGAATCTATTCTGGGCTGGGAACATAATTCATTTGGTAGAGTTCTCAGCTGTACCCTGGGTTCCATTCCCAATCATGTAAACAAACAGCTACTGTTTGGCCTGTTTATCCCTCTTCAGTACATCCTCTGGCAGCTACTACTGAAGTGTTTTTACTGTCTCTAAAGTGTAGCTTTGCCTTTTCCAGAATGTTATGTAAATAGTTGCAGTTATAGAGCATGTATCCTTTTCATTCTGTCCTCTGACACTTGGTAATAATGCAGTTAAGTTTCTGTTGTGTCTCTTGTTTTTTAGTGTAAGATAGGATCTCACTATGTAATTCAGGCTCACCATGTCTTGCTGTGAGGACCAGGCTGGCCTTGAACTCACAGACATCTTCCTGTTTCAGCCTTCTGAGTGCTGGGATTTCGAGAGTGCACGCTGGCCCCTTCCTCTGTCTTTTGGTGTGATAGCTCTTTTTTTTTTTTCCTTACATATTTGGTATAGATCTTGCTATGCAGCTCACTCATAGTGATCCTCCTGTTTCAGCCTCACCAGTGCTGGGATTACAGGCACATGCCACTGTGCATGGTTTTGGTTGGCTCAGCAGGCCCTCAAGGGCAAGGCCAGCATGGCATGCGGTACCAGGGTTTGAATCTGGGTGCTTAGCCAGGCAGGTGCTTAGACTGCAGAGCTATCTCCCAGGTTACATTTCTTTTTAGTACTGAACAGTTTTTTTTTTTTTTTTCCTTAAAAATAATTCATGGAAAATAATCCAATAGGCTATTAGCTCTTCTTTTTAGTTGATAGTTGATAAGAGAACTTTCAGTTACACTTTAAATTTGTAGATTGTTATTAAAATTGGGATTTTCATGATGCATTTTGAGAATACTGAACAATTTACAAAACAAACATTAAAGTTGACTCAGTAACAAGTACAGGATGGCAGAACATTTACAATTCAAATAAGTTCAATACCATTCAAAATTTTGTAGGCTATAATTAAGTTCCCATCTCTTTTCAAAATATTCTCAACATTGATTTCAGAGCTAATTTGAGATATAAATTTTCTTAATTTGACATTTCAAAATGATAATTAGGGGTTGATTATTAAACTTTTTACTAACTTTGTATTTAAAAATCACATGGTTATTTGAGAAAGTTCTGTCTGTAAAGGACAAAATATTTCCTTCAGGGAATAGTTAATGTGACATAGGCCATGAAACCCAGCAAGAGGGACAAACCTACCTGTCCCTGAGTAACGCTGTTGCTTATTTGTCAGTAATTTTGACACATTCAGTAATTACATTACCTTCTTTTATGTCACTGACAAGTATGTGCTTTTGGCAGTTTATAATTCTTGTATTTGGTAAAGATTAGAGACATATGCTAAAGGGAATAAATCAGTTTAAATATAAATGATAGGTTTTTGCTTACATGTAGCTTTTTATATGAATATGGTTGAGCTTTTCCTACATAATATGTTTTTATTTGACTGATTAGTAAAAGAATAACGAAAATAAAATGTGTTAGTTTAGAATGCTCTTTGAGAATATTTGGAACAGTTCTTTTAAATGCTGTTATACAAAGGTGCTTATTCAGTTGTATGATAGTCTTAAAATTACTTAGAATATGAAATTATCTTTTGATAATGCACATTTCTTCCAAAAAATTTACTGCTAAAGTGTTTGAAATAAAGCTTTCTTGGATAATACATCGGGTGTGTTTGTTTTTGGAAGTGTTAGATTGAACTTGTAAATCATATAAGGACATTAAGTATTTATAGCATGTTCAAAAGAAAAATGTTTTTTTTTTCATTTTTTAGGCTCAGACTGCCTTTTCTGCAAACCCTGCCAACCCAGCAATTCTGTCAGAAGCTTCTGCCCCCATCTCACAAGATGGAAGTAAGCTTATGCTTTGGTTTTATTCTTCCAGAACAGGCATACTTGTTATATCTTTTGCTGTAATAGGAAATCCAAGATTAAATACAAGGTTCCTTTTTTCTTTTGTTTCCTTTGGTTTTGGAGGTAGGGAAATAAAGTGGTGATAATTCTTTGATCAGTAGGCTTAATATGATGTGCTCTGTGGTCAGTGAAAACTGAGGTGAGCCTCTTAACTGCCCACACAAGCCTAGATTCATTGTGCACAGCCAGGCCTAGGAACCAGGTCCCCATGCTGCCAACCTGAGCTTCCTGTGCTGACTTCTCTCTTCTAGGGGAGCTTCTGAAATTCCCAAGCACTTTTTAGGGGACTTCAAGGAATCTTTTTAGGCTCTTCAAGGTTCAGAGGGCTTCTGACTAGAGCCCCAAAATAACAGGGTTTTTAAAAATGCAAAGTCAATATAAAATTGTTTTTATGGTCCATCATCTTCTTTTATAGCTATTACAGTGTTAATCCTTTTAGAAAATACTTTTAAGTCATGAACAGATCATGGAAAAAAGAGGTTTTAGAAAAGGATGTGAGCTGCTGCTCACTTCAGCAGCACATGTGCTGAAATTGGAATGATGCAGAGAAGGTTGGCATGGCCCCTGCGCAAGAGTAACACACAAATTCATGAACTGTTACATATTTTTAAAGGAACCTTCTCCACTGATAGAATATAGGCTGATACAACCATTATGAAATACAGTATGGAGATCCCTCAAAAAACTAGGATGGGAGGTCCCTTCAACCCAGCTATTCCCTTCCAAAGTATTTTTCCAAAAGAACTAAAATCATCATACCACTGCGATATATGTACAGCCATGTTCATTACAATAGTTTGTCAGAGCTAAATCTTGGAAACAACCCAGATGTCCATCAGCTGAAGAATGCATAAGATATGATATTTTTATACAATAGAATATTATTCAGCTATAAAAAAATAAATTCAAGGCTAGATAAATTTCTAGATGAATGGATGCAACTAGACACTATTGGTAAGTGAAATGAATCAGACCCGCATGTACATTGTATTGTCTTGCTTCTGTGAGAACCTGAAAGAGTAAAATAAAATCTAAAAGGTACACTAGATACTGTGAAAGGGAAAGAATTTGTTCAATGGGATAGAAAAACTGAGACAAGGAAAAGGACAAAAAGAAGTTTTTGGAAAAAGAGGGGCCAGGGAGATAGCTCAATAGAATAAGCACTAGCCGTGCAAGGTTCTGACTGTGTTCAGTCTCCAATACTGCAAAAGAGAGGGAGGGAGAGAGAGAGGAAGAAGAGATATATAGCTGCAGGATGATTAGGATAATTGTGCTGTAAGCGTTTGTTGGTCTTTTGAAAAAAGCATTTAATGCTTAAAATTTTTTCTTATTAATTTCTTTTTTTTTTGTTTGTTTTGTTTTAAATCAGTTTTGTACATTTATATCTGGTAACCTAAACAACTACTTGGAAATTGTATCATGCAATACAGCAGCCATTGTTGAATTCCTGTTATTTTCTAAATTAGTGTTTTAGTTGGTACAGGATCTCACTGTGCACCTCTGACTCTGCTGTTTTCAGCATCCCCAGCACTGGGATCACAAGCATGCACCACCACGTTGGGTCTCAGTGGCTGGCTCAACTCAGCACCCGTGGAAGCTAGGCCAGTGCAGCATGTGCCTGAAGATCAAACCCTGGTCTTTGCGCTTGTACTTAGTCCACTGAGCTATCTCTCTGGCTCATCCTATTGCTTTGTTTAGTGAAATTTTGTCTCATTTCTAATGTTATTTTTTTTAATTACTAGCTTATATTCTTTAACAAATAACAAGTTATTAAAAGAACAGAAGAAAATAGTATATAACTACCTAACATTAAATACTGTTAATATCTAAAAAAGAATGTTTCTAAGATTTCATTTGAATTTGACTTTTTCTGAAGGTAGAGGAAGGTACTAAGAATTGAACCCGTAGATCTCAAGATATATTCGCAGCCCTTTTTACTTTTTATTTTGAGACTAGGTCTTACTGAGTTGCCTAGGCTGGCATCAAACTTGTGACCATCCTACCTCAGTCTCCTCAACACTTGAGACTACAAGCATGTGCTGTCACCATGCATGGCTTCATATTTTTAAAATGAAACATAAAAAGCAAGATACTTTTTTTTTTTTTTTTTTTTTTTTGTCTTTTTTGAGACAGGGTCTCACTATGCAATTCAGGCTGGCCTTAAGCTCACTTTGTAGCTCAGGCTGGTCTCGAACTCACAACAATCCTCCTGCCTCAGCCTCCCGAGTGCTGGGATTACAGGCCTGCACCACCACGCCCGGCATAGCAAGATACTTTTATTTGGAAAAAAATTTTTCTACTTCTAAGTAGTTGGCCCTCTGTGTCCATGGGTGTCAGGGACTTAACCACCTGTAAAGTGAAAATAAAATAAAAATAGTATCTGTACATGTACAGAGGTTTTTTTGTTGTTGTTCTGTAAATAACAATCATTACAGGCCATTTGCATGATATATAGTGCAATAAGCAGTCCAGCATGGTGTAAAGTCCACTGAGGTCATAGGAATATCACTGTGCCGTTTTCCATAAGGGACCTAAGTATCTGCACATTTGGGCAGCTGTAGTGCACCAGTCCTGGTACAGGGATTCCATGGGATTATTGTTTCAGAAATGTAAGATTGTTCCAGTTCAGATTGTTCATAGTTTATGTTTTATGTCCTTAAACATTTTCTATAGTTTTGATTTTCATTGTTAGATAGATGAGGTGCTCTTTCAGATTTGTTTTAAATACCCTACTTTTAAAATTCAGATATGACTTAAAAGAGAAGCCATAATATAAGTGTTTGTTTTGAGTATTTTGCCATTGCTTTTTTCTTCATTTGTTCATTCATTCCTTCATTTTAGATCTCTATCCCAAGCTGTATCCAGAGCTTTCTCAGTACATGGGCTTGAGTTTAAATGAAGAAGAAGTGTGTGCCATGGTCCCTGGAGCACCAGTTCAGGGGGTATGTACAATGCAATTCATTTTGAATTAGATATAGTCACAGTTCCTACAGTAAAAGCTCCTTTCTCTGTAGCCTGATTCACAGCCTTGTAACTTTAGATTTAACCTCTCTTAGATTTTAAAGTTCTTTTGGAAATTGCTTCTACAGGAAAATAGATACAGCCAGCCTCATGTGTGAACAACAGTGGATGTTACTTAAGTTACCTACTTTTATGTTGTTACCAGTCTTTGACTTAGTACTAATACTTAAAAATTCAGATTCCTTTTCTAGTCCATTCTGTTCCCGTTGATCTTCAGTTAGTTACAGAGAGACCTAGTGACTCCATTTGTCATTTGTCTTGTGTTCAGTTTGTCTATTCCAGTCATGCTGTAACTGTACTGAATATCTGTACTTTTAATGCAGATTTTAAAAATCTTTTGTATTTTCTATAATTTGTTTCAGACAGCATTAAACTTGCTAGATTAATCATGAATACAGACAATGTTTTTTTGTTCATCTTTTAACTTCCTCTAAAATCTAGAGCTGCTTATTATCAGACTCTACATATTCTAGACTTAAATAACACACACCTTGTCTCAGTTACTTTTCTCTCATTGTTGGGACAAATACCCAACACCCAAAATGAAGGAAGAAAAGGTTTATTTAGTTCACAGTTACTGCAGATTTCAGTCCGTACATGGCTGGCTCCAAGGCAGAGTGGCAGCAGAGAGCAAAAGGAGCCAAGGGAGGAGTTAGCAACAAGGACAACAGAGAGAGAAGTATGTCTCTGTCTCTGCTATATTGCATTCAGGCTCTGTGCCCCAGGCTGGGGGAAGTACACTACCCATAATCCCAGTGGATCATGAGTTAGTCACAAACTCTAGAAGTCTTCGCCCATAACTACATGAAAGTCATTGCTACTAGTCCATAGCACTTTAGGGTCTTTGGTTATAATTGCAGCCTCTATGTCCTCCACCTTGCAATGACCCCTGTGCTCAGTGCACTCCTAGCATTTATTTCTTCACCTTTTACTGAAAACTTGATTGTATCAGTAAAGCTTCTTTTAGGAAAATAAATCATTGTCGTTGAGTGTCTAGTGCCCTCGGGTCCCTGGGTAAGGGTCACACACGCAAAGAAGCGGGACACGGGGGATGCAGAGCGAGAAAAGCAGCAGTTGCTTCTGCATGCTGCGTGTTTATTAGGGGCTGCTTATATACAGGAACTGAATCCTCTACAAAGACAGCATTTCTAACTACAACCATCTGAGGGTCAGGCTGTTTCAGCAAACATAGTTAAATTT
>PVKA01028607.1:0-29191 GCA_004027165.1 Ctenomys sociabilis
GAACCATGTCAACAATGGCAGCATCACCAGATTTCAAAAACTTGGGCCCATCTTCCAGCTTCTTACCAGAACGGCGATCAATTTTTTCCTTCAGCTCAGCAAACTTGCAAGCAATGTGAGCTGTGTGACAATCCAGGACAGGGGCATAGCCAGCACTGATCTGGCCGGGATGGTTCAGGATAATCACCTGAGCAGTGAACCCAGCTGCTTCCATTGGTGGATCGTTTTTGCTGTCACCAGCCACATTGCCACGTCGGACATCTTTAACAGACACGTTCTTGACGTTGAATCCCACATTGTCCCCAGGAAGAGCTTCACTTAAAGCTTCATGGTGCATTTCAACAGACTTGACTTCAGTTGTGACGTTGACTGGAGCAAAGGTGACCACCATGCCAGGTTTGAGAACACCAGTCTCCACTCAACCCACAGGGACAGTGTCAGTACCACCAATTTTGTAGACATCCTGGAGGGGCAGCCGCAAAGGCTTGTCAGTGGGGCGAGTGGGTGGAAGGATGCAATCCAAAGCTTCAAGCAGTGTGGTTCCGCTGGCATTGCCATCTTTGCGAGTGACCTTCCATCCTTTGAACCAAGGCATGTTAGCGCTTGGCTCCAGCATATTGTCACCATTCCAACCAGAAATTGGCACAAAAGCTACGGTGTCAGGGTTGTAGCCAATTTTCTTAATGTAGGTGCTGACTTCCTTTACAATTTCCTCGTACCTCTTCTGGCTGTAGGGTGGCTCCATGGAATCCATTTTGGTAACTCCAACAATTAGTTGTTTCACACCCAGGGTGTAAGGCAGAAGGGCATGCTCACGGGTCTGCCCGTTCTTGGAGATACCAGCTTCGAATTCACCAACGCCAGCAGCAACAATCAGGACAGCACAGTCAGCCTGAGATGTGCCTGTGATCATGTTTTTGATGAAGTCTCTGTGTCCAGGGGCATTAATGATGGTCACATAATACTTGCTGGTCTCAAATTTCCACAGGGAGATGTCAATGGTGATACCATGCTCTCGCTCGGCTTTCAGCTTGTCTAACACCCAGGCATACTTGAAGGAGCCCTTCCCCATCTCAGCAGCCTCCTTCTCAAATTTTTCAATGGTCCTTTTGTCGATGCCACCGCATTTGTAGATCAGATGGCCGGTGGTGGTGGACTTGCCCGAGTCCACGTGTCCGATGACGAGGATATTAATGTGAGTCTTTTCCTTTCCCATGTTGGCTTGGATTTAGTGGTGGCTTTCAGTACACCTATGCTCTCGCGGCAAACCCGTTGCGAAAAAAAAAGCCATAACTGAAGTTTAGTATCAAATTCTTTAATGTAACAGAACTACCCCTAAATACATTTGTAGGATTAGGAATCTATGAGTGTTAAGTTTAAATATGACATGAGTATTTTATCAATTAGACAAATTTAACTATGTATCATCATATTGATTAAATAGAATTGTTTTAAAGTAAATGATAGAGGGTGGGCCAAATAGCTCAGCGGATTAATGCGCCTGCAAGCAGGTTCAGGGGGATGGGAGTCGATCACCCGGCCTGCTGTGGGGCCCCGCCCTCGGGGCTCACTGAGACTGGGCCTGGTGGTGTGTGCCTGTGATCCCAGCTCTTGGGAGGCTGTAAATAGGTGGATCACTATGAGTCTGATCTAGTAGGGAGACCCTGAACACCCTGTAGACCCTTCCCTACAAAAAAATCAAAATAAAAAGATCCAACAAAAAGTAAATCATAGGTAATACGATAATGCTGTTTTAATTAATTTGGGTTATTCTAGTGAAATAATATAGCTGATAAATAATAACAATTTATTTCTCATGGTTCTGTTAAATGAGTTCAACAACAAAATCCCAGTCCATCATTAGTGTCTGATGAGGGCTCACTGTGGCTCACAGATGGTGTCCACAGTGAGAATCTCCACAGGATAGAAAAGGTAGCCGACTTTCTTGGGTCTTTTTCTGCAGGGCACTAACCCCATTTACAAGGCCTCCGTTTCATGAGCAAATCACCTCCTAAAGGCTCCACACTGGGAGTTAGGTTTTAACATAAGAATTCAGAGTGGATTCAAATATTTGAACTATGTCGTGAAGGATATTTATAGACTTTTTCTTCTTGCCTAATTGTCCTTTCTTCTCATTTGAATACATTCTGTAGATTTCGTGCCATTTTCTTCCCTGTTATCTGTAGCCATACTGTAGGCCTTAGGTGGTGCAAGATTACTTTTGCAGTCATTTTCTCCAGCAAGTACTTTAACTCCTAGAGCAGTCAAAATTGAGTAGTAGCCTTGGAAGGAATAGGATGAGGAAAACAGTGCGCTGGCTATAAGGAGCTGTTGGATGGGAGAAGAGGCAGCTGTCAGAACTGACAGTTCTGCACAGACAAGTATGTGCACAGGTTACAGTGAAAACACAAGAAAGACTCTCCTGAGAGGGCAAGGGCCCCACAGTGCACCACTCTAAACAGTGTTGCAGGACGGTGCTGAGCTTTACAGAATGAATGGGGAGTTATGTTGTGGCATAGGAAATATTCCAGGAAAAGAAGAAAAAATTCCATCAACAAAGCTCAAATACATTAATTCCTGCCCTGATCTAAGTACTGCTCTAGGAAGGCTTTTTACATGATAAATGGAATCTAAATGTACATCGATTCATTTCTTCCTCCTAACAACACACTGAGGAATATGCTGTCATCTCCATGTTAATTGTTGAAACCAGAGGCTGAGAACCACGAAATAAGATAGGGGTTACAGTTAGTAGTGATTGACTCAGGTTTCAACACAGGTCACTGCGACGCCTAAAACATTGCACTGTAGTCCATGCAGCCTCATCCTAGGAGCGACTCAGTGGGGATGAGCCTGAAGCTCAGGCCCGCCTGCTAGACTCGAAGTAGAGAAGTAGTCGGAATACCGGGGTTTGATTCATTTTCCCCTGTGGAGTGTAAGTACCTGAATCCATACCATTCCTCTGTCTCTATTTGGGACTAAACATGCAGCAAGTACTTCATGGAATTGAGTGGCTGAATTTAGAATTTATAAAATAAGCTGTTTAACCCCACTGTCTGGCTGTGGTTCACCCCTTCTTTGTAAAATGAGCTGGTTTCTTCTCTAAAAAAATTCATGGAGTCTCCAGCACAATCAGTGACAACAGACGCTGAACATCTTCCATGAGGCACACTGTTATGAGCAGTAGGAAGTCAGCAGAGAATAAAATAGACAAAGTCCCTTTCATTGGAAAGCTTAAGACAACCTTCCCCTCACTTGACCTCTCTTATTCTGGAAAATGCCAAGGAAATAACAACTAAAATCCCTGCAGACTCTGGCAGTGGGTGGGCATCTGCATGGTTCCAGTGTCTCTCCCCCCTGCTCAGGCTCACCTGACCTTGACCACGATGCAGCTCTTATCATTTCTGCCAGATCCCCACCTAGAAGGGGCCCAGAGTGAGCCTTTTTCTAGAGACTATGGGCTTGTTCTGGGGACATCCTAAACTTTCTAAAGTGGCCCAGAGCAGGCAGCACCTGCTGAGTGAGCACAGCCACCCACAGCCATGTGTGTTTTGGAGCTTAGCCTTGGACCAGGCAGGCAGTAGGACTTTTCCCCGAAAGGAATGTACCTCTCTTCAAATTTTACACTGCAGGAATGTCTGAGGTACCAAAAAGACCAAGGGTGAGGGGTTGAGTGTTCGGGTAGTTAAAAACAAAGCACCTAATGTGGAGTCTGATTTCCAGATCTCATGTTCTATCTTACTCTGGACTCATACTGAATGTAGCTCTTGGAAATATGCCCTGGTTGTGTCTGAGCAAAGGTGACAGGCGAAGGGACAGCCTTGGAGAAAAGTGTTCACTTTTTTTTTTCACAGTATCTTAGAGAGGCAAAATGAGGACAGAATCGTGAACCAAGTGCTCAGATTGGAGGCAGGGCAGAGGTTACTCATGGGTTCCTTGTGCAGCATTCTGTGGGTTCATACCGACCTGAAACTCAAGCTTCTGTAGGACATTGCCTGTGTGCTTGGCCCACCCTGTGGAGCCCTCTGGGTCAGCTGGCCAAGGCCTCCTCACCTCAGGCTCTTTTCAGAGTTCTCTGCCATGTTCAAACCTGTGTCTACTTCCCGCATCTGGATCCTTTACATATTATAACCTGGTCCCAGATTGCCCCACTCTTGCCCTGCCACAGGTTGAGCTAATCATCCCTCCCAGGAGGTGTCTGGGGGCAAAGGAGGTTGCTCATACCTGTATCCATGGTTTTCAACTTGAGAGCTCATGAGACTCATCCAGAGGATTTATTCAAATACAACTTGCTAGGCTCCAATGCCTTAGAGTTTGTAATTCAAGAGCCTCAGGTTGATGCCTGTGAACATGAATTCCTAACAAGTTCCCTACAGTTGATGCTCCTGGAGCACACTTTGATAACCATGACAGTACCACCAGGGAAGGTCATGTGTTTTAGACAGTGTGTATGTGTGTATGTGGGGGGGAGGTGTGATGGTACGTGGGTGTAAGTGGGAAACTTCGGCTTTCACAATATTTAAATACTATTTTCACACAATGTGTATTTTATCTATAGACTTGATTACAGCACATACTTTTCAAGAAGAATTTCCACCTTGGGGTCTTGAAGTCTGGTTGCTAATGTTGCTTTTAACCAGTTTACTGTCATCTCAGGGTTCACATACTAACACCTTAGTCCCACACAGCCCACTTTCTGTTTCGTGTAGACCATCAGTAGAGAATGGCTATTACAGGTTTAAATGATTTTAAAGTATAAGAGAAAATGCTGTTTTGTGATCCATGAAAATTATATGAAGATCTAAAATTTCAGCATCCACAAATAAAATCTTACCAGAAGCCAGCCATGCCAACTCTTTAGCACACTATGGCTATGTTCTTGCTTGCGTAGTAAATGAAAGCAGTTTTGATAGACTCTATGACCCCAAAGTTTAAAATATTTAGTGTCATCTAGTGGTTCCTCACAGAAAAGCTGCTCACCTCTTGTCTATACTGCCTTTATTTCCACACTGGGATTTCCCTGGCAAATTGAATCTAGTTCTCCAGACTTTCATGCAGTTATATATTCTGCAATTTTCTACTTAACTGTCACTCTTTAGAACAGATACTTAATTGTCTTGTAGCCATATAAGTTATTGATCCTGGCATGTTTCCCATAAACAGTAATGCACATTTATGTTTTCCTCAGTGAGAATTTGCATGGTCTGTACAAAAATTAGGGAGGAAAATGTTTCATTATCCTTAGGAAGTTCTTGAATAAACTGAAATAAAATGCAATCATTCTTTGGCAACTAGCAGCTTAATACAGACCCAGAATCAGAAAATTCCCAGCTCTCACTGGGAACAATTTCGCTAGGGCAGTTTCTTCCTGATTAAAAATTTTTAACACATAAATTTAAAGACAGACACAAAGATAATTTCTGTCTCTTGCTTTCAGTATGTCACACCTCTTCAAAAGTTCAACCTCAAAGATTATCGGAAGCTTATAGATGTGTTTGGAAGAAGTGTTCGTTCTCCAGCTCCTATACAGAGAGCACATCCACTACGGTGTTGCACACATGGCTCAGGTGTTAGAAGCATCTTCCTTGGTGTGGTACAGGGAACTGTGAGAGGTGGAGTCTAGTTAAAAGTCACTGGAGCCACTGCCCCCAAGTGGGATTCAGTAGTTTTCCTGGGATCCCAGTTTGTTCTCATAACAATGAATTATTGTTTAAAAAAGAAAAACAAGAGTAAAACTGGTCCCTGCCCTCAGACTTCCTGTCTTCCCACATGCTTTTCTGTCTCTCTCCTTCTCTCCCTCACTCCGTCCTTCCCTCCTTCCCTCTTTCCCTCCCTCTCTCCCACTCTGATGCCATCCTGCATTGTGAAATACAGCCAGAAAAGTGCAAGCAAAGCATCACATGCTACATGGATTCTCTGCCCCCATCACCTTGGCCTTAGTAGACCTTCTCTGTTTATTAAGTATTCCACCTTGGTTATCTCACTATAATAAGAGAAATGGACTAGTTCATAAGCAGTATGCTTCCTGTCCAGTAGGGTCTGTCTAGAAGTCGTAACACTTCTTTGATTTTCTGGGCAGATTACCACATGGTCTTTATCAAAAGCTACTTAACCAGCACAAAAGTATAGACTTCCCCAAACCCCTAGGATAACCCTGAGTAGACCAATTTCTTTGCCTAAATAATGATTTTCTAGCACCTGTGTGAGAGTCATACATTCAGAGAAATGCCAGAATTTTGGCACCAGAGAAAGGAAGAGCCATCTGGCTCCCAGGCTTGAATTCCTGGGGGATGGAAAGTCTGGTGTGGGCCTTCCTCAAAGGCATTCCCCAAGAGAGGGCCAACAATAGGAGATGGTTAACTAGTCAAGCTTGCAACAGGAGGAAACATAAAAACATTCAAAACTCTCACTGAATGAAGGTACCCTTGCTGTTCAACAGCCAAGCCAGGATATGCAGGAGTTCCAGGGACAGGAAATCTGCTCATTGTCTTGGGGTGGAAGAACTGCAGCAGTTATATAAAGAGCTCCCTAATTCTTCTCTCTTAAAGGATCATTCTCAGCCACATGGAAGTTCTACAAGCTATATTTAAAGGAACAAATTTTTCCAATAGAGGAGTCAGAATAACTTTATATAAGAGAGCAAATGGCAGAAAAGACAGTTTTGGGATAAGTGCTTTCTAGAAACTCAGGGGTGGGGTGTCCACAAATAGAGGAGAGGGAAGGACACAGCTGTGTCACTAGTCAAGGTTGACAGGTGAGAAAAGCAAAAATAGGAGTTCCATGGAATCTCCAAAATATTTGGGACAGAACTTTATGAGCAAAGTGTCACTCCGTCCTCACCATAGCTACCACCACCCTCATACCCAGGCACAAGTTCAAGGACACTCAGGGAAACAGATTGCAAATACAGAATTGCAGCACTCTAGGGATGGATAGAAAAGATGTGCCTTTGTCCGATTTGCTGTAAAAGTAATCATCAGCGTATTTTTTCACAGCATCTATAAAGGAGCAGGAAGTATTTAGGAGAAGAATAAAAATTTTGCAAACATTCACTGAAAGAATCTGTTTAAACAGTGTTTCACAGGTGCAGAAGGCAGGGGCTTGGATCAAACCCTCACTTGTAACCCTGACAATAGTGACTTCTACTACTAACTGATAATGGCTTTGAAAGCAGGGCAGGATGGCTCGTACTTGTAGGGCATGAACTGATAGAGCTGGCACATCACTACTTATGATGTACCCTACAAAACTCCAACGCACTTGACATTGTTGACTCATTTAACTTTCACAAAATCCCAATGAACTAAATCCTATACTAGTGCTATTTTAGAGAGAAGAAACTGAGGCACAGAAAGGGATACCTAGCTGCAAAACTCATAAGGTCAGCATTCTTCACGTCTGTCTTCAGGGTCCACACTCTTTAATAATGATTCTGTTTCCCCCTGCATGCACCTCAACAATCACATCATACAAAATACAAGTTCCATTCAACAGGTAGAATGGTGTGAAATAAGACAGTTTCTACCTTGTCCACCTTTTTATGTCTTGGCCAAAAAATCGTAGAGAGACTCCTGTCAGCAGCATAGACATGTGAGATATATGTCTAATTAAAACAAAGCATCAATTTTAAATCCCACACACAATTCTCTTAGCAGAATTCCAAATATAACTTGGCAAGGGTACAAATTCTAGCTGCAAATGGCCAGAAGCAAAGGAGCAAGTAAGTGTCCTGCTCTGCATTCAGCTGAATTTCCTCTTTTAAGGAATAAGGAGACCTCTCCGAGTCTCCATGCCGAGAGAGGATGTGGATGTGGAGCACAGGCAACCCTAGCAGGTCACCATACACCCAGCAGCAGCCAATGACTTCCCTCAAGATGTGATTTGAGAAAAGTGTCTTGGCTGTCAGCTGTGGCCCCACGTGGGATTAGTGTCACAGAGTGGCTGGCACGTGCTGCCGGAGCAGTTTTAATGACCGCTCCCCTACTGCTCTCATAGTGTGGAGTGATCTCCTGGTCCTCTCTTCTGGGGTAGGGAAGTAGATTTGAGTGAGCAGGGAGAGACGCTGTGGTGGGGTATAGTCAGAGAAGGGGTGTGTAGGGAAAGTTTTATTATTTGTTCTTTTATCTTTTTTTTTCTCCCCTCAAAGGTGGGCACAATTTTCCAGCATAGAACGTGACACTTCCTTCATCATAAATAACATAGTCATGTGGATGGATACTATTAAGTGACTTACACAGGTAAGAAAATAGCTGTGCAGAGCCATGGCTACTCAAACTGTGGCCAGAGAACTACAGACCTTGGACGGGTGGACCAGCAGGGCTGTAACCCCCTAGAGTGACCTGACTTCCTTGTCCTTCTCACCTGCTTCCTCCTTAACTTCTCTGTGCTTCTCTGCAGAGAACTTAGTGCCAGCCCACACCCAGGCCTGGTTTAAATACCTCAGTTCCTGTCACAGTTTTAGAACCAGAGCTGGTACTCACTCAAATACCACTGAGAAGGCTTCTCAGGGCCTAATGGCCCTAAAGCAAGGTTCATCCTATTAGATGAGGTCCTCATAGAAAAGCACAGGAAGACTCAACTATCAGAATGGTCCCTCCCACTTCTATTACTGTCCCCAGTATCTTCCACACTGGAAGACTGATCCACAGGTAGGACAAGATTGTCTAAGGTCTGGAGACCACCCACACCGCAAAAGCATCCTGAATACTGGTCAACACATGCAAATCCCAGGAACACCTAGATCTTCTGAAGCCAAATAGCTGGGATAGGTCTCAGGAATCTGCATTGTTAGTAAACATGATCCAACAGAATCGAGAAGCAGTGCTCTAAAAGTCCTCAATTCAAAGGGGAGCATCTTATTTGAGCAGAAAATAAAATGACACTGTGGACACTGAGGGGTTGGGTCTCATCCCTGGAGGGGCTTCAGAAGAAACACACTTAGGCTTGGGGATCACCTCCCCACATTTGCTCAGGCCACACAACAGGTGGTGAGTCCATCTGTGGATTCAGAGTCTACAGGAAGCCAGCGAGTGTGGATGGCCCTTGCTGTGCTTCCGAGGAGATTCTGCACCTCACCCAGGCATACATTCCTCAGCCTGATATATTAGTCTGCTGTACCACTGCTGGCTAGCTTACAACAACAGCAATTTATTCTGTTGTCTAGGAGTCCAGGATCAAAGTGTCAGCAGGGTCGGTTTCTTTTGGAGGTTCGGGGGAAGGATGTGCTCCCCACTGATCCCCTAGCTCTGGTGGCTGCCAACACCCCTTGGCGTTTCTTGGTTTCTCAAAGCATCACTCCTCCATCTTCATGTGACCTTCCCCTGTGTGTGCCTGTGCCTCTTATCCTCACATCAGTTCCAAGGCCAGCCAATAAGCATGACATCTGAATTTGGGTGTATTGCAAAGATCACATTCATTCACAGCTTCTGGAAGTTAGGGTACAGTACTCATCCATCACACTTGGACAAGTAAAGAGACTCTGTGCGATTTCCACAGATATTCAGCAGCCTTCTCAGGCATCGCTTGACTTCCCTGGGCTACAGTCTCCTCATTTGTAAAGGTGTTCACTTAAACCCACCGCCTCAGGGTCAGTGATCCTCAATCTGTTTTCTCCTCTGACACTTACCGGCTTCCTCCTCAGGTTGAAAACCCACCATTTACCCTGCTTCCCTCTCAGTCTTGCTCTTGAATCTTATTAGGGCTGGAAAAGTTCTGTTCCATATTCCAGACCCTTCACTTAGTGGCTGGTGGAACTTTAGAATAAGTGACCTCTGTGCACACACAGGTCTCCCCCAGCAACCTAGTGACCACTGACCAATTAACCCATCAAGTACATTTGGGTGGCTCCTTCCTGGACCAGACTGTCTGCACTTTGTATTTATTTTTTACTTTCCATTCTCTCATCCCAACCAGATTTCCAGTCTCTCTTTCCACCCATTGTTGAGCTGCCAATCAGCCTAAGCACTCTATTTTCTGGCTTTCTTCCACAAACACCTTTGTTTATACAGAACATATAGTTTGGCCTCTTGTCTGCAGATAAACTGTCTGCAGGCTGCAGGTGTTGCCGAGCCAGCTCTTGACAAAGGCAGGAAGCTCATGTTTTTACTAAACTGTGCTGTTGCTGGCCAGTGTGATTGTCCTGCCCATACCTCAGTCTCTACATTGAAAAATGAAAGAGGGGACTCCGTGGTGGTAACAGGCTTCTAATCAATAAAAGAGAGGAGACAGGAGATACTGAGTACACTTTCCATCAACCTCACATTTGATGCACTCCTCTTTACAAAAATTCAACTCTGAAGATTAGGCCAGGGCTTTCTTTCCTCTGATCCCTACCACACTTTCTTTGAGCACTGAAATATAAGCTGCCCTGGAGCACTCCCCAAAACATAGTTCTTTAGAGTTCTGGAGATTCTCAAAATTGCAGGGACCCTGAAGAGGCACTGATTCTGTATTTTATTGAAACACTGGCTGGCTGTTTTCATTTGAATTTTAAAATGAATTCTATGAGCTGTTTTGTCAACTGCATCGAGGTAGTGCCGAGGTAGTGCCGTGTCATAGAAACTGGCAAGGACTAGAGAGAGTCAGTATTTACCTCTGTAACATAGACCAGAAGGTCAACAAAGAAGGCAGCCCCCTCAGGTGCCAGCAGCAAGCAGACAGTCAAGGAGAGAAGGAGAAATCTTTGCTACCTCCTGCCAGGCCCTTTGCTGAGCATTTGAGTACAGGATCTCATTTTGACTTCAAATCTCTTGCGGGAGTCACTGTCTTGTTGCTGCTGCAGCTGAGGGAAGTAGGGTAAATCACACCCTCAGATGCAGCTAATGAGAAATCCAAGACTGTAGCCTCATGGGCAATGCATTTCCTGACATGCCTGGTTCTCAGTGTGTGAAGGAAAGGGCAGCAATGTAGTTGTCTTGGAAGAGCAGCTTGATTTTCCATTAAGAGAGAGCCATGTGCATCTGTCAGGAAGGAAGAGTTAGTTACAAAGTGAAAAAGAATGACTCCAAGGTAAAGAAGGTCAAAACCAAGATGTCTTTCCCAGAGTTCAAGGGGGAAGGATGGGAGGGAGGTAAAGAACAGCAATCTTTCTCCACTTGGAATGGTCCATCAACAGCCATAGGAACTGCTTCCACCTTGCCTGTCGTCTAATAGGAGCAAATTGTGATTTTTCTTGGGGTTTATCTGTGGAGCTATGCTCAAGCTTGCTAGGAAAGGCCCAGCTATGCCTGATTCAGTGGTCTTTCCTTTCTCCTTCCTGCAACTAGCCTTTGATGACTTAGATAAAGCTAATAAGAAAGCAGGGAAAGATGAAAAAGGAAAAAACTATAATCTATGGCAATGAGGGTAAGAAAAACTTGCCAGACCGTATGTTGTTAATGTCTCTGCCATGAGAGTGAGTCTTGGTCATCATTATGATACAGGGAAGACAAACTTGAAAGATATCTGGATGAGTTTGTGTTCTCTAAAACTGAAGAATGAATTTTAGGAACAACAGAAGTTAAGAACAGAATATATTTATTGGGAGAAAGAAAGCTTCTGCCCAATAGAGGGACAAAGGGGACCCGAGTAGATTGCCAAGGACCATGCCTTTTTTAGGGGTTTTTAGAGCAAAACCATGAGGTATAAGGTGGGAAAAATGGGAACTCTCAAAGTGTGCATGCAATAGGACAAAATTATGTTCAACCAATAAGATTATAATTATAATAGTTCAGGTAAAGTTGATTAAATCAGGATCAAATGGGGAAAACAGTCATGCATGAATATAGAACAGTGGCTATTCCTATAGAGTTTGAGTTAGCGACTCTTCCTGGCTTTTTCAAGGTGATTACTGTTTTGAATATCAGTCCCTAATGTCTGACCCTAGCGGGGTATACACCTGTTTCATCTTTTGTCTTGAGGTCTGACCCACAACAGGAGTTCCTGTTATCTCTCCCACACCTGCGAAGTCTGAAGTCTTTTGTCTTGCATACTGACTTCTTCTGAGGGCCTAGCCCTGTCTGACTGCCTATAATATTCCTATCTAACTCAGTGGCCTACAACAATTACAAGACTTTAAAGCCTCAGGGTGACACTCTTCACATTACTAAATGTGTTAGCTTTCTCTTACTGTGACGAAGTTCATGAGAAAGTTGGCCTAAGAAAGGAAAGGTTTATTTTGCTGCATGGTTTTTGAAGTTTTAGTTCCTGATCCTGCAGTTCCATCAGTTTGGGACTGAGAGCAGGAGAACATCACTGTAGTAGGATCATAGCAGGGGAAAGTTGCTCATGTCATGCCAAGAAGCATGGATAAAGGCAAAGGGCAAAGGCCAAGGACGGGATGCCCTTCAAAAGACACCTCCCCATGACCAGCTTCCTCCTTTCCGCATATGAAATCAGTGCCATGAGTAAGAGAGAGAATATATGCAAACTCCTTGAGCTCCAGGGCGATATTTAGTCAGAGATTTGACTGAATAATAAATGGCCTTGGAAGAAGGCTGGAGCTCAGTTTTCCAGCAGTAGGTGAAAGTGTCTTACTTAGTCCAGAGCAATAAAACTCGGGATTTTAAAGTGTTTTCCTTTACTTGCTTTCTTCCTTTCTTATGATTCTGGTTTCACCTATAGAGGTGTTGCCATAAATCCCAAATAGCTTCCTACATGCTGTGCCTAGAAGGAATTTAAATGGTAGCTAGATATGTTTTCAGGCTCTGCAAAATGATTAGAAACACAGTTTATTTTCTGCTCAGATTTACTAGGGAGAGAGTAATTGAAGGATATTTCATTATCTCAAAAGAGATGGCAGTAAATATGTTGCTCCTGAAAACAGACACTTAACTAATTTTCCTTATCAGAGAGATTTCCCTTGGAATTAGAGTAAAACTTCCCAGCCCAAACCTCCATCCTTCTTTATTAGGTGATCTTGCACTAAGTGGTTGCTTTTTATGATCACGCAGTTGGAACTCATCTCGCCCAAGAAGAGTGGGAGGAGGAAGGAAAGAAGAACAGCACCCTAGCTGTTCGGGTTGCTCTGAGGCCTCACTCTTGCAAGCCCCTTAATAGGACACTTTTCCTTCCAGATGGGGAGAAACTGGTTCATGGTGCGCAAGTTGTCTTTTAAGAGGACAACACCTGCTCTAGGCCCCAAATCACTGAGAAGTACACATTAAACCAGAATTTCATTACAGATGTCAGAATTACAATGACTGACAGCTAGGAATTCTGCAGGACTGCAGCAATGCTTTGATTAATATTTAGGCACTCACATTTGCAGAAGTAGCATTTTTATTGGCATTTGAAGAATTTTTTATTTCACTTCAACCCAGAATTGAAACTCCAGTGTTCAGAGAATGAGACTAGTGCCACACAAAACCAAGATAGATTCTGTTTTGTTTTGCACTGAACTCTGAGTTAGTTCCCTTTTCTTGGGCAAAACAGGGCTGAACATGAGTTATTTAGCCTGTGGTTTGTGCCAGGTAATGACATAGACTTACTCTGGATCTCTGAACAGCATTTATCCATTCTTATGTATAATCGGTATGAATAGCCAACTGTGTCATTTTCAGATAAGCAAACCAAAGTTCCATGTTTACTTCCAAACAGGAAGGGTTCATATCTATATGATTAGTTAAATGAAAACCCTATAGTTATGAAATACTGGCATAGGTGAAGGATCTGTGCCTAATCTTAAGACTTAAAAGTAACTGAAGAATAATGGTGAAACATATATTATTTTTTTCAATCTCCTCTTTGGCAGAGGAGGCGACACTCTTGGACCTCAGAGGCTGTGACTGTCCCTCACTGGAATAGTTTCTGGAAATGGTGACTGGTCGGATACTGAACTATTTATTGCTTCTGTGCTTCTAATGGAGAGCTAGTGTGATGCAAATCTCTTTTCTCATTTTTTTCTACTCTGTTAAGATTTGTCTTAGCTGATTTGAAGTGTTCTATTTTACTATTTCCTATTCTAAAAAAGAGATTCTGAAGTTTACTATTGGGATTATTTCATCTTTGATGAAGCCATGAGGTTAAGGGACTGCATTATGCTCTTAGCGATAAGAAGCAGAATAGATGCAAATATAGCTCTACTTGAGCTATGAACTGCTCGTCCTGCTAATAGCACAATAATTATGAAAAAAACTATTGCAAATCTCTAAGGTCACCTGGAATAGATAGGAAACTATCTATTCCTTACAATACCCACCCTGACTAACCATTCTAAATGAGGAAGAAGTAACCACTGGAAGCTATAGAGTCCTCAGGACCCTGAAAAATTTATTGGAAGGTCATGCACAACGTAGGGCACAATTGCTCTCATTTCTATCCAAAGTAACCCAAACTAGGATCCTGCACACCATTACTACACAGAAGAGAAGACTATGAAGGAGACCATCCTGAGCCAAATATCTGAGGATTTATGACCCTTTACATTATCCATTCTCAAATTCCATCTCTTAAATTCCCAAACTAAACTTGATCATTTCTGTGTTAGCAACTTTTAATATATTGGCATTGACAACGGACAACTCTGGAAATTCTCTCTTGAAATTCCTATTTCCAAAGCACTAGATCACAGGGAGGCCATGGTAGCATTTTCCTGATAAAGCACAACACAATAGGAGCACACAGAGTAACAGTAAGAAGCAGATACCAAGTAAACCTCTCTGCAGTTTGTGATGGATTTGTGAGTGGTAGGAA
The DNA here is from genome assembly GCA_004027165.1 of Ctenomys sociabilis. Classification (NCBI taxonomy): domain Eukaryota; kingdom Metazoa; phylum Chordata; class Mammalia; order Rodentia; family Ctenomyidae; genus Ctenomys; species Ctenomys sociabilis. Next base: position 14,671 of record PVKA01028607.1, read on the forward strand.
GTACAGCTGCAGGACACAGAGAAGGTCAGAAACAAGCTCATCTTTTCACTGTTTCCAGGAGTAATTAGCTCCCATTTCCAAGCCTCTTCTGGCAAAAATTCAGATCCTATCTTGGAAAATTAAACTTCTCAGTCGATTCCTTCTAGGTCATTAGTTGTGGTGCCCAAGAGTAGTCTAGTAAATAAATAATCAAAATCAGAAAAGTTAAGTCTACAGATGTCAAGGGTCTACTTTATATGTCTATGTTGGTTGGTCTATTTTCACTAAAATCTGGTAATTGAAGTTTATGTAAAGTAAGAATGCAATATAGAGCTTTGGAAACAGAATAAAATTTGGAGGTGAGCTTCACATGCAGTTTTTGGGTTCAGCATTTGACATTTCTGAGTCTTGGTAACATAGTTAATAATGATATCTACTTCTGTGTGCTACTATAAGGATAAATGTAACATTCATGCTCAAGCATTATCACAAGAACTTCTGTTCCCTTCTGCTCTTGACTCTTGATAATTCCCATAGCTAATACTATAGTTGACATACAACAGATGTTTAAAAATGTTTGCTGAATGAATATATGAGTTCCATAGTTTATTGAAATATCCCAATTGCATTGTTATACTACTAGGAGTTCATATAATTCTTAAAGAGAACAACATGTCAAGAGAGATGAATCAATCCAGATGCTGGGAAGATGCAAAACAGCTAGTCTTCAACTGTGTTATTCACTTAAGCAAGATCTTTCTCCAAGGAGTTTTAAGAACTCTCTAGGAATATTACTAACTGTGAATTCTTCCAATAAGAAAGACAGCAAGAAAGAAGCACACAACAACTAAAGGAATTGAGGCACGGCCTGCTACTGAGGCATGGCCTGGGTTGGCTACTCCAGGTCCTGCGCCTAATTGTTCCCAAAGATAGGCTGTTTCCAGAGTCAAAGATGAAGAATGAAAAAACATGACTTTGAATTACAAATAGCATAACTGCATTTCTGCTAGCTGACCATGTTTTTATTTCTTCCCTCCTTTGAAAAAGACAAAAGGAATGGGTATTCTCCATTACCCCTTAGCTTAGTATGTAGTCTTATGGTGTAATTTATTCAGTAAATTCCATTGTAAACTCTGGCTTCTGGGTAAAACAGCCTCTGCATTTAGATAAAATAGAGCATGGGAATCATTTAGCCAATATCCATTCAATTCTGTCATGAATACCCATGATCTTCTAAAAAAAAAATAGGGCCCTACCACTTAGAATGTTTCAGGAAACAGTAAAAGATGAGTTTGTGTCTGACTCTCTCTCTGCCCTGCAGCTGTACTTCCCTACCACTCCTAAATCACAAATTTTCCAGGGTCTATCACTGAAAATATTGTTGTTTCCAAGAATCTAAAGATGCTTTTCATGTTGCTTAAAGCCCTGAGTATTACAGTTAAATGTTAGGCAAAGCTGTAAATAAAGTCATGTTTATATGACTTTATTCCTTCTAAGTCTTCTTTGTAAAACACCAGGAATGGCAATGCCATCAACCCTTGTACAGCACCATGAAAGGGTAATCCAGCTCCACTGTCTCAGGACCTACTCACATCATGAGGTCTCACAGCAAGACAATTCGTTACTGGAAATAAAAACTAATAAGCAACTTACGATAAATTACGGAAAAAGATTCATGTTTTTCTGACTACTCACAATGCAGTCAGGGAGGTCAAGAACAGTATTTTGGAGACTGGTGCTGCAATCTTGAAAGAGTCCATTCAATATTTCAGAAGCTCACACTCAGCCTTCCTATTTTCAGGCTTTGTATCTGCAGTTAAACCAGCCATGAACTGAAATGCAGTGAGGCTGATAATGGTTGGTCTTCACTGAACACATACAGACTTTTTTCTTGTCATTATTCCCTAAACAATACAGTACAACATCTCTTTACATTGCATGCCAGTATGGCATAACAAGCATTTACATTGTACCCAGTATTACAAGTAATCTCCAGATGATTTAAAGTACAGGGGAATATGTATGTGAGTTATATGCAAATGTGCATTATCTTATAGAAGAGACTTTGGTGTCTGCAGATTTTTTTTATAACATCAGAGATTCTGGAACTCATTCCTTGATGATATCAAGGGCTAACTATGTATTAAATTGGTGACTGCACTTTTAAGTGCAAAGGCACATTACACTCAATCATCTAGATGCCTGCCTTTCTTGCTTGACCTTGAAGGCCTGACATATAGTAGATAGAAGAAAATTTACAGGAAGGGGAGAAAAATGTAAGTAGCTATTGCAAAGGGCTTGGTAGGGAAGACACCAGAGATCTCCACAGGAGCATCTTTTCTTTGCTATAAAGGGCCACCTTACTTATAGAAGTGGACACTGTTAAAGCAGAAGGAGCAAGAGTGGGGCCTCTTACCAAAGATGACCACCTCCTTCGGAGATGGAGTACAGACCAATACCTGCCATGGGCAATAACTGATGCACAATGACACTTACATTCAATTAACATCTGTCTCACCATGTCTCTTGGGACCTGTCCACAGAAAAGCAATTCCCTTGAGCTTTCTGGGCCTCAGCACTTCTTTCAATCTTTCTTTGGCAGAAGAGTCAGGAGAATCATACTGGGAAATATGCAATCTCAGATCTGCTATTTTTGTACTCTAGGTATGATTCTGAACTTCATTTTTGCAACTAAAAATGAGCACATATAACTACATGGGGTTACCGTGAAGATTAACTATCCAGGCAAAATAATGAAGTAACTACCATAATTTGTGGCACTCAGGCACACTTAAATAAAAAAAAATAAAGTATTGGATATGAGCTATATACTAGCAACTTCTTACTGCTATAGGGCTGACAGCTGTCAGATTTTGTAACACATTTGGAATGAGTGGGAAGATTGGTGGCCTAGAAGTGTTACAAAATAGGGATCATTATAGTCAAAACTTTTACCTATATACTCATATCGCACCATAGTTATCACTCAGTGAGTAGCACCTTACCTCTTCCTCAGTTACAATACTTGATTATTGTAATTATGACTTTTTAGGGTCAGAGTGGTGATTTGATGAAGCAAAAAACTCATTAGCACACAAAAGTTCCAGTCTTTCCTATGATAATTCAGAAAAAAAAATCTTACCAGTTTTATCTAAAATAGGCCAATAAAAAAGAAAAAGAAAATGGATAAAATCCTTCCTTCATCTATATGTTCATCACCTAACTGAATTATATCAGTGTTCTTTTTCTTTCTTTTTATGGTAAGCTCAACCCACCATGGGGGGCAAGTCTGAAATGGCATGTAGGGCTGGGGATTGAACTGCTGTCCCTGCACTTGCCTAAACTTGCCCAAGCAGGTGCTTTTGACTGCTGAGCTGTCTCACTGGCCCTCAATGTCTTACTTAGAAGCACTAGGGCAACATAACATGGATCAGACTATTTATGGATGAATTCTTGTGTTGAGAAACATTCTACAGAAGCATGATACAGTGGAACTCACATCAGTTCTGGAGAACTGAAGGGTACATTCCTACCTCAGCCCTGCTCTTACTGGTTGAGTGGCTATAGGCATATTCTTTTATCTCACAAGGTCTTGATTTCTATCTCTGTAAAATGGAGCCATTATTGCTCCACCAACAGTACACATACCTTGCAATTAACTGAAATAATGCCCATAAAGCTCTGGTACATAAATATTTTTTCTTCCTCTTAAATTCATCTTTTTATAGTGAATCAGGTTCATACCATAAAACCATCAATGGTCAGTTTATTAGGGATAATATAGTCTGACTATGTATATTCTTACTTAGGAGCAGTGTATATTACTATACAGTAAGTAGTTTGTGCAATATAGTTAAAGAGATCTGGCACTGGTGTCAGCTGACCTGTGATACAAATATCTGGAAAGGAACAAATCTCATGCATCTTTATATCTCCAGGGTGTCAGATAGTGCTGGCCATGTAGTAGTAGTCTGTGAGTATTTCAAGAGATGGCTTATTTGTCTCAAAACATTCAGATGTTCTGTGTTATTAGTTCTACCTAGCATCCACAAAATAAGTCAAGTTAGGTCTCAATATTTATAGGACAAACCTTGTTCAGTGTTTCCCACCTTAAATGTTTAAACTCAAGTTTACAGAGATATGCATGGAGTTGAAAAGCTTGGGAACCATGTGTTATATATTTGTTCTTTTTGTATCTTTTCCCTTTGGTCAAGGCAGTGAATACAGCAACTAGAAAAGTGATAGGATTCCAGGTCTTCTACTTCAACGTGTGGGACTGTGGACAAACATTGTCATCTCCTCAAACTAGATTATCATTTTGGTCATATCAAAACGTACCGAATTTAAACAAAAAAGCTGGGCCTATCATTCCAGGGATAATTATAGTAATTTCTGGTTCTTGTTATACTCAGCTTGGTAGACCACTTTTAGCTGCAGATGAGAAAGGTAGGCATTGCAAGTTCTTGAAGTACCTTCTTCAAGTTAACACACAAGAGGAGTATTTTCTTCTTTAAATTTTTAACACATGTTTACAGTATACACAATCATGTTCCCCATAGGGAGTTGATCATGTACACAACAGCTGTACTCTTCCACCCCTTCCCCCAGTCTCTTGGTCTCCTTCTCATTGTAGATGATCTAGTTCCCTATTTACCATTATGTCTTTTACTTTGCTCTTTATATTTTGGGGTTTTCATATACTATAAGAGAAACCACATGATATTTAAGCTTGTGTGTCTCATTTACTTCAATTAACATTTTGGTCTCAAAGAAAATGTGGTATTTATACAAAATGGAATGCCATCCTGCCCTAATGATAGAGTCATTTGTAGGATAAAAGGAAAATTTTCTTATTCTCACTAGCTTTGCTATGCTTCTAAAATTCCCAGAACTAGAGAAATTCACTTTTAGAAGTTAAGGCATTGCCTGTCTGCCATTCTTCATTGTAAACAACCAGCCTCTCTGCCTATGAGTTTTAAAATAAGGAATCAACAATTCCACGGCTAGGTGTGTACTCAAATATTTGAAATCAGGAACTTAGTCTTGTACCCTGATTCTCATAGCAACATTATTCCCAATAGTTCACAGAGGGTACCACCTAAGTATCTACTCACAGATAAAATGTGCATAGTCAGCTTTTTGTTTCTGGCATGAATACATGCACAACTAAAAGAGAAAAGATGCATTTTTGCTTATGATTTCAGAAGTTTATGAAGTCCGTGGTCAGCTGGCCCAAGGCAGACTAGCATGCAGAAGAAAGCTGGAAGAGGAGCAACAGCAAGCCAGCCAAAAGGAGGAAGAGCTCAAGGACAAACTCTACCTGCCAGGTCAACTTCTGGTGGCCCAGCTCCTCCAACAAGATCCCACTGCCTAATGGCATGTTCAGCTGTGAACTGATCCATGGGATAATCTACAAGAAACATAAGCACTCCAAGATCCAGTCCCTTCCCAAAGCCCTACCTCTGAACACATGAGTTTGCATGGCACATTTCAGACCTCAACCATAACCAAGGTATAAACCAAATACATGATATATGCATAATGAAATATTATTCATCCACAAAAATGAAATTCTGATACATTCCAGAATGGATACATATAATTATCAGATGTATATAATTATGTATTATGTATATAATATTTCATTATGTATATAATGAATATTTCATTATGTATGTAATGATGAATAATATTTCAGTATCACTGAAACTTGAAAACATACCAAATAAAATATCCAGCCAGGGAAATAGCTCAGTGACAGAAGTGCCTGCCTGGCAGGCAGAAGGCCCTGAGTTCAATTCTCTACCAAAGCAATAAATAAAATAAAATAATACAAACACAGATAGCACATATTATGATGCCACTTATGTGAGGAACTTAGAATAATCAAATGTTTAGATTGAACATGGAATGTGGTTGGCAGCAACTGGGGGAGGGGAGCAAGTGTTACTTTCTAGTGGGAATGGTTTTTGTTGGGATGCAGAAGCAGTTCTGAAAATGCATTGTGGTAATGGTCACAAACCATTGTAGATGTACTTAATTTCACTTAAAAATAGTTAAACTGGCACATTTTGTGTTATGTATATTTTACCAGGATCTGGGCATGTAATTCCACTGGTTCCTAACTCTAAATTCTCAAAGGATGAAAATTGCTACTATGATGAAATTATTTTTGGTTGATGGACCCTAATAATTAGTAGGAAAAAAAGGAACCTGGATTCTCCTCCCAAGTTTACCCCAGCCTTAGAAGGGAGAGGTGGGAAATGAAGTCATGTGACAAAACCAAAATGATTCATAGCCTCAGAAACCACAGCTGTTAGCGAGCTCTTCGATTTTTTCATTTATTGACTGTGAAAACCTCAGCCGACAGTCTGAAGAGCAACTTCTCATCCAGAACATTCAATTACATAGTGTGAAGCAAAGTGAACCAGCTTTCTATCCAGGGAATGATAGGGAAGGGAACCAAGTTGGTTTTGGAGGGGTTTTGGTTGCTTATTTGTTTGTTTTTGGAAGCAAGCAGAATACCCACGGAGAGGATGATCCACTTTAAATACCTGAGAATTCAACTGACTACCACACCAGATCTGCGGAATAAATCTGCAGAGTAAAAGGGTTATTTCACTCTGAAGGAAATTTTAACGAATAGTAGAAATGAACTCCAAGGAATGCAACTAAGCACGGAATTGCCTGGCTAATGTAGGCAACTGGTTGTGTGGAAGATTTAGCAATGACTATTTCTCAACTCTCCTTTCAAAACAGAAGAGTGTTACGGCTATGATTTTGTGAAATGTCACACCTTCACTCTTAATGCCAAGTTCAGAAGACGGGGTTATTGGAAGTAAAATGGGCCATGAGGTGGGGGCGGGGTGTAGAAACTGCAGTTTCTTACATATTCCACAAAATAAGGTCTGCTTGAAGAAAAAGCAGTTTTCTATTAAACTCGTTTTACCAGAAAGCTCCTCCTGTCACTGAATTCTGATGCCTAGAATCATCCAAATGATTCTACTAAATTATCCTCACCGCAGCTCACTACTGGCAGGAACAAAATTCTAAGAGGAGATTTCTTCTCAGTGAGTAACGTGAACTGCCGCCTCTGGGAGAAAGGAAACAGGGTGCACGCACTGGTGAACGGCCTCGTCCTCAGAGACCAGCCTCCCAGGGCAGCTAGCGAGATCTGCAGGCTGTGCCTTTACAGCGTCAGCTTTATTTTTCCTGGAACTGACGCCACCATCTTTCAGAGAGCCCTGAGAGAGCCTAACTCACCATTACTCACCTTGGAAAGTTCGCAGGACACTACTAAATGCCTGCATCTTGGCCTGTAGAGTGTGCTTTATTCTATTTGTTTCTTCCATGGAGTCTCCCTTCTTGAGGTCCCATGTAGCTTTGGGGGATGAAAGGAACTCAGTATAGTATTCTCTCTCCATTCACAGTAGCAATGTCACTGTGACCCTCTTTTCATGAACCAGAGAACCCATTCTGCCCAAACAAGAAAGAGCCGTACCTTAATTCTCCCCCACCTGATTCAATACTTAATAACAGCACAAGTTTGTAAAACAAGAGAAAAGGATTTGAATTCCCATTTCATCTTCAACTGCTTATCCCTGTCAAGTTTGATAACCTCTCTACATTTCAATGTCTCTGTTATAAAATAGGATTAATAGGATTTATCTTGAAGGAACGTTGTGAAGACTTAGTAAGATGATGCACATCGAAATACCAAAGCAGGCTCAGTATATTAAGGGTAGTTACCATCCTCTCCATGGAGGCTTCTAGGTATAATCCCTGCTTTGGCCATTATTCAAAAGCTCTTATTTTTATTAGTTGTCATTGGATTTTAGCTTTATTTTTATTTTAACTGTTTAATTAAGTGCCTTATATTAAATACCTTTGTTATCTAAATAGCTTTCAATGTATGCATATATAAGTAAAACATAAAGAATAACAACATAGTAACCCATAATTCACTTTAAGAAGAGAGTTACCATTATTTAAGAAACATTTTGAATATTGCCCAAATAAAGGATTATTTTTAATTTGGGAATCAGTCTTCTGCTTTTCTGTTTATAGTTGTAATTGCATTCAGTATTTGTCTCTCTATGCAATGTCTAAGTTTCACTTTAAGATGTTAACCACAGTGTAGCTATTTTTTTAAGATTTTCTTTTTCTGTTGAGTCACCATATTATTGTGTGTAAGTACAACTCACTTACTATTAGTATTATATTCTGTTACACATATATACCACGATTTACTTCGTCTTTCTATTCATAGAAATACCTTTTCTTTTCTTTCTTCTTTCTTGTTTGTTTTTGAATTTACCACAAAGTGTATAGGATCTCATTACATAGATCAGACTCCTAGTGATTCTCCTGTTTTCAGTCTCCCAAGTGCTGGGATTACAGGTGCCACCAGGCCCAATCTCAATCACTGTCTCAGCATGCCCCAGGGGCAGAGCTGACGCAGCACACCAGGAATTGAAGCCCTGCCACTGTGTCTTTCTTTCTCTCTCTCTTTTTGCAGTACTAGGGATTGAACTCAGGACCTTGTGCATGTCAGTCAGGCACTTATGCCACTGAGCTATCTCCCCAGCCCTTTCTTTCTCTTTTCTATTGTAGAATGTTTTTTTTTTCTTTTTTGTATTTTAGGGAAGGGTCTACAGGGTGTTCAGGTTCTCACTACTAGATTGGGCTCATGGCGAGCTGCCTGCTTACAGCCTCCCAAGAGCTGGGATTACAGGTGCGCGCCGCCACGCCCAGGCTTCTGTTACAGGATTTATGTGAACAATGTTATATGAGTTTCCTGTTCCATATATGTGAAATCTTCTCTAAGAGAGACGTCTGAAAGGATAATGGCTAGATTATTGGATGTACACATTTTCAAATTTACTAAACATTGTGTTATTTTCTAAATTAGTTATCAGACTGTATATATCCACCAACAGTATATGCACAGAGTATGTTCAAATTGTTCCACAGCCTCATCAAAATGTGACCTTTGTCTTCTCTAAGAAATCTTCTGATGAAGTCATTAAAAAATGTTTTGTTTTCTGAATGTTTTATGATTTTTGTCTTTCACACACAAGTATTTAGCTAGAATGGATTGTTGTTGTGTGAGATACAAATCTTTTTTTCTCTTCCTCCCTCCATTTCTCTCTCTCCCTCTCCCACTCATCACAATTTCTGTAGTACCATTCTAAACAGTCTCCTACTTTGCCCACTGACCAGCAGTGTCTAAAGTTTCTGGGTCTATCTCAGGACACTTGATTTGATCCCACCAGTCAGTGTTTCCATCCAACACATGCCAGCAGCATCGTCGTAATTCCTGTTGTATTTCCTGAAGCATCCAACTTCCTCTTCAGCGATGTATTGACTGGGCTTTGTCTTCTGCTCTTTGATAAGTTTTCAAACCAGCTCATCAAGTTCAAACAAAATAAAACAACACAAAGCACAGAATTGCATAAACTTGAGGAGAAACAACATCTTTGCTAACTTTTTTCTTATCCATTGACACAATATATTATTCATTTATTAGCATCTTCTTTTTCTCTTTTTTTTAGTATTTAACTGTTTTTAAAAGACTTAACATGTACTGAACTAAATATTTAAACATGTTGGAAGATAAATCAGATAAAATTCTTAAATCATAGGCGTAGGTAAACACTTCATGAACAGAATCCCAATTATACAAGTAATAACAACAAGAATTAACAGACCCCCCCAATAATAGACCCAAACAAAATAATATTATTTTAAAACGCTATAGTAAACAAAAGCATAGTTGAAAGAAAGAAAGAAAGAAAGAAAGAAAGAAAGAAAGAAAGAAAGAAAGAAAGAAAGAAAGGAGAAAGACTAAAGATACAACCTGTACAATAACTTTTGTGTTTAAATTGTTTCAAAACCCAACTATATTAATAGTCTGCAGTGTTCCTGTTGTGTCTGTAAACAGGCTTGTACTAAAGGTACAAGCTGTACCTGGCCTGTTACTGTTTGCAGTTTGTTCCCGTATTTTTAAAGTTCTGTTCCCAAAAGACCCTATGTGCAGCTCATCTGAGCTGCCAGCACAATAAAGCTTGGCTCCCTCCACTCCTGCAAGCACTACTTAGCTTCTTTGCCTCTGTAAGTCTAAAACTGCTATAATAAACCTACAGAATGAGGAAGGTTTTTTGGTTTTTTTTAGCTACACCTTGGACATAGGACATTCTATTATGTAGAATGTACGTATACTATGTGTAATCATGTATATTATGTAGAATGTATGTATATTACTTGTAATTACATGTATAAGGAACTCAAACAAATTAGACTCCCCCCCAGTAATAGCCCCAATCAAAAAACAGGAAACTGGAATAAACAGATGCTTCAGTACAACCATTATGGAAATCAGTATGATGATTCCTCAAAAAACTAGCATTTTCTTAAACATGTTTCAAGAAAAGTTTAATAATATTTATAAAGATATTTTACTTCCTTTGAGAATTTTCTGCCTAGTATCTTTATATGTTTTACAGCTATCATAAATGTTATTTTATTAAATTAATTTTCCAAGTGTTCATGGCCCATTAATAAAAATTTATTAAATTTTGTATATTGACTTTTTATGAGGCAGCATATCTAAGGTCCAATTAGCTATAATAATTTTATTTTAGGTTTGTTTTAGTTTTCCCATGTATGTAGTCCCCATATGCATAAATAAAAACTGGATCTTTCCTTTTCTAATTCTTTCTGGTTTGCGAAGGCCTCCATTATTCTCCTGATCTTCAAGGGAATGAAGTCAATTCACATCATCATGATTTTGTTTTTTCAAATTCACCTACTGGATATAACTTCTTTGTAATGTCCAAATCAATATTTCTGGAGTCCTGTGTGCACATGGACATGAGCACAGTGAAGGGAAAAATAAAAGTCATCTGACAGTGACCTGTATGAGGGCAAGCACAGGGACCTCGCTGCCTCTGTCACCTGTCATCCTGCAAGCAGGTGTCTATTTCAAGGTCCATTAAATGCCACATTTTTGTGCTTTTTATTGGTGATTTATTGTTTACATTGGTCCCAAGCACAGTGCTGAAGTATCCTTAAGTGCAAGAAGACCATGATGTGCCTCATTGAGGACAATACACATTCTAGACCAGCTCCTGCGTGATTTCTGCATGGCCACACTCTCCCACAAGCGTGTCCATTGTACTTAACTTTGCAAATATAGTAGGATAAAGTCCTTATTTTCTTAAATCTTTGAAGAACTTTTAGCTATGTCCCCTTTCATATTCCTGTCATTGTGCTTGTGCCTTTTATCATTATTTTATCCTCAATCAATATAGAAAATGACATTTTGGATTAGACAGTCCACAAAGAGCTCAGGAGCTCATTACCTGCCAATAATGCTATAGAGAAAAAGCTCCCACTTGCCCTGGTGATACTTCTATACACACCAAACCTCAGTTTTCAGTGTTCCCTACCCTAGCAACCCAGAGTTTCCAGTGGCTCCTCCCCAAACAACACAGATCCCACTCTCAGAAGTTCGTGGACATTGACTGCTACTGTTCTCAGATGACCTCTCACACAGACTGTCCAATCCAAGTCCTCTGATAACGGCTCATATATTTTAGGCACCCTTAAAATTATAAGACTACAGCTGGGGTACAATGTTCCCATCTAAAGCACTTCAAGCCATGGGCACTGACCTTCATTCCCACTGCCATAATCAATCTTTCCAGCATGCAAGAAACCAGGTCTTTTCTACGAAGGCTGTGGACGGGAGTGCCACCATCATAAACTAATTCAGCCTAGGCTGCCCTTCCTACACCTTGCATCTGGGCTACAGTTGTTATAGTTACAAGACATGACTGCTGGCCAGCGATAGATACAGTTCAGTGTTCAGTGGCACAGCTTGCCCCTGCATGTGCAAGATCCTAAATTTGATATTCACTGTACAAAAAAAAAAAAAAATCAAAAAACATTGAAAAGAAACCACTTCTTGGCAGTACTGCAGGACACAGTCAAGGACTTTTACTTCCTCACACCCCACCCCCACCACACCCCATGCCCACCCCTCTTTAGCAACTGTGCCCAGCCAACATTCAAGTCCTCCCCTTGCACCATTTAGAGTAGCCAACTGGGATAGATTGTGACCTTTCAACTCAGCCAGTGGGGGGAAGGTCTGCCTCTGAGCCTGCTACAGCCTCTGTGTGCTCTTACTTTATAGTTACAAGACATGACTGCTGGCCAGCTTTAGGGGTGCTGTCATCCTTTTTTTCTTTGTCTTTTTTGGTACCAAGGACCAAACTCAGGACCTTGCCCTTGCCAATTAGGTACCTATGCCTCTGAGCTATCTCCCCAGCCTGTATACCCCTTCGTAGAGGTGAACTTAACTTGAGATTTCTCACTGTGTGAATACTTCATTTGGAGCAGCAAACCGAGTCTGCGGCGTGCTTCTAAACATGCCGGTGTTTGATTTCATTACTCTTTTATATCCTCTCTTCTATGTTTTCCAGTTTACACTTCCATGTTTATTGTACTCTTCATGTATTTTCTTAGGATTTATTCCATAAGTCTTTTCCTGATTATTATATTAGACACACAATTTGTTAAGCTGATCTGTCTTTTGTCTAACATCAGAGTATGAAGCTAAAAACTTTGCCTCTAAGTAACAAGGGTAATAAATGCTGACGTGTGACAGAATTGCAGTCAATTCTATGTACTCGCTATGATTTACCAGATTTAGGCTATTTTATAAATATGGACAATCTATTTTTAATGTCATTTTGAAAATCTTCAAAAAAATCCCCAAATAGACTTATTTAACAAGTCTCCACAAGGCTCAGAATCCAGTTCAGCAATTACCAACATTCTGTCACTTTTATGTTTTGTCCCTTCAATTTTTTTTTATTAGTAAAGGTTTATGATGCACGGTGAACACACTCATCAAGGGGGAATGGGTGCAAATGCACACCCACCTTGACGCTTTGCACCCTCCCCATCTCCCTTCCATCTTCATAACCCCTTCCTATTCTTTCAAAAAATTAACTCTTTAATTCATTAATCTTTTATATTACTTTTAAGTCAATTTTATTAATTTTTCCTCTGATCTGCATAATTTCTTTCCTTCTGTCAGTTTCAGGTTTGGATTGTTCTTGTCTTTCTAAGACTTTGAGATGCATCATTAGTTCCTGTATTTGGGATTGCTCTGTTCTTTCTATGTGTGGATTTATGGCTATACACTTCTCTCTCAGAACTTCTTTCATTGTGCCCCATGTGTTGATGTTTGTTGTGCTTTTATTGTCATTTAATTCTAGGAACTATTTTATTCCTTCCCTGCTTTCTTCAGTGATCCATTGATTAATTAGTAATGTATTATTAAATCTGCCTCTATTTTGCATTTTAGGAAAGGGTCTACAGGATGTTCAAGGTCTCACTACCAGATCAGACTCATAGTGGTCCACCTGTTTATATCCTCCCAAGAGTTGGGATCACATGCCACCATGCCCAATCCAGTAATATAAGGTATACAAGATAGTACTTCAATTCTTTTGTATTTATTTAAGCATATTTTGTGGCCTAAGATATGGTCTCTTTTGGAAGAATTCCTAAGTACTGTTGAGAAGAATTTGCTGCTGGATGAAACATTCTATAGATATCTGTTTAGTCCATTTGTTCAATAGTATGGTTTAAGTCTGATGTTTCTTTGACTTTTTTTGGCAGGGAAAGGCGGGGTGGCATCAGGTTGACCTGTGAGAGTAGGGTATTAAAGTTCTTCAATGTGGGGCTGGGGAGATGGCTCAGCAGAATAAGAGCTTGCCTGGCGAGCACAAAGGCCTAAGTTCAATCCCCAGTTCCACCAAAAATAAAATAAAGTTCTCCAATGTGATTACAGCCATAACTGTCTATCCCTTTAAGTCCAGCAATTTTGAGGAAAAGGGAGATGAAAAGGGAAAGCAAAAAGTGAGACCAAAAAAAATCCAGCTAAAGACTAAAAGAAAGTCAATAAAAGTAGGTAAAAGGAACAGAAAAAGATAAAGAAAAAAAATAAGAAAAAGGAATAAAGTAAAGAGCAAAAATAGGGAAAAAGAAGCAAAAGCAAAAAGAGAAATGAGTTTTAAAATCCTTCAAGGTGTTCCTTCTGATTGTTTTCTCTGGAGGGCCTGTGGTACTAGAACCCACCAAATGTGGGTGGAGGCTGTGAGTCATGGCTAGTTTCTATTCTGGTTTGGTGCCCACTTTTTCCTGTGTGAATGCTGAGTCCCTCCCTGCCTGTCCCATGAGGCATGGCCAGCCAACGGTAATGAACCACTTTTGATCACTTTCTATAAATATTCCTTTAGGTTTGAGAACAATGAGTGAGGCCAGGTGTGCTGGTTCACAGCTAGAATCCCAGCACTGAAGAGGCAAGAGTATTGTTGTGAATTCAAGGCCCTCCTGGGCTACACAGTGAGTTCAAGGCCAGGCTGAACAACACAGTGAGACAGAAAGAAAGAGACAGAAAAAGAAAGAAGGAAGAAAGGAAGGAAGGAAGGAAAAAGAAAGAAAGAGAGAAAGAGAAAAGAGGAAAGAA
>PVKA01028608.1:0-29229 GCA_004027165.1 Ctenomys sociabilis
CATATAAATAACAATACTGAAATTTAGTTAGGTGCATATCAAATATTTCATTCAAATTGAGATCCAAAATTACAAAAAATATTTTAATTAATTTGGACTGCAAAGCAGCCAAGCCAAATAGATTGAATAATTTGAAAGATGCAAAACATTTTGAAATATTTCTGAAATTATTTCTCATCTATTTATATATGAATGTTTAAAACTCATCTCTGATTAATAAGGTTTGAGTTTAGAATGCTAAATATTGAGTTAGACACTTGAAATAAACCAGCTTTACAAAAACATAGAGAATTTAAAAATATTTTTGATGAGATGATTTGGGAACTGTGCTCGTAAAAGTCACTCTCAGGGCAAACATTATTAGTTGACTTATTTATTTTAGTCAAGGCTTTGCACTCCCTGCAATGTTTGAAACACTCTGTTCTGAGATTCTTGTCCTAACACCATTTCCCTTGTAACAGCTGGCAGTTAAAACACACCTCTGTTTTAACAGATACAGAACTCAGGAAACTTGTGGTTCTCAACATCTTCTTCCCAGTACTTTCCTGCCTCACCTCATAGGCTTCAGAGCCTCTTCAGAGCCTCAGAACAAAGGGAGGCCTCCTGTCACATTTTGAGGCCAACCCACTCCCTGTGCTTTTCCCTCCTACCCCTCCAAGACCTGCTACACAAAGCACCCATTCTTTCCTGGTGCCTTCTATTTTGTGTTCAAATACTCTATTTCATCCACAAAAGAACAAGACAGAAAAATCTTGTTCAGTTACCTCTTGGTAGATGTATATTCCTTTAAGCTACTGTTTTCTGCTTTCTTTTCTCCCTTTTCACATTTCTTGACATAAGCAGATGCTTTTCACGAAAGCCTGCCTTTCTTTCTCAACTCCCACAGCATTTGCAAACTACCTGGGCATCCACTCAAGCTCAGACTTAGGCGAGCCACATACTACCAAACTGCTACTTTAAAGTCCTTAGTTTCACCACTTCCCTGAGACCCATTCTCTTTGGACACTCATCCTCACTTTGCCCTGTCCTATGGACTTCAGGAAAGGCCCCCTCACTGTTCACTTTGAGTCTCACTCTCTTCCTTCATCACCTCCCTAAAGACAAGCTAGGACAGGTTGCTTCCTTACCCAGAAACCTCTTTGCCTTTTCCATGCTGCCCACAAAGTCGACTCTCTCCAGCCAGCTGCATGTTTCCCCAGGAAGGCCTGGTTGTAGCCTCGTTATCACTCTACAGTTCCACTTTCACACCCCCAGTCAAGCTAACCACTGATGTTTTCCCTGAACTTTCCTGGATGTTTCAGCCTCTGTACCTGAGGGGTCAATGGAATCTAAGTCCATTCCAAGGACCAATTCATCACTCATGGCTTGCTGCTCAAGGGCTCATATATGACGATATAAAGCTCTGTCTGAATTTTGCAGCACTGCTCTAGCTGCTGTAGAAGCCATAGGTTCTTTGAAGGAGGCATCTGGGTGAAGCAATACAGAAGAATAAATATGGAGTCAGATGCACACAGCTCCGAAACTTACTTCCTCAGGGGCTACAGAAAGGCTACTCAGCATGGTCACACGTGGAAAACAAATAACAATATTTTCTCACAGATCATGGCAAAGCTACACAACATAGCAACAAGCATCTGACCCTGAAACATGTTTATGAGATTTATGTATCATGTTCAAATTACCTAGTTTAGGCTGGAGTTGCCTGTGGTAATGCCCTTTTCCCAAGTTTTGGACCATCTATACACAGTGCAGACATACAAACATCTGAAATTTTCACATTTGTCTGGGAAGCAAGAAAAGAAAACTATGGCACTATTCCCTGAAACGAGAGAAAGGAGGAAGGAAAATAGAGAAAAGGAACAGAAGAATTAAGAAATGGAGGAGATTGGTAGACTGAGAGGAGCAGGGAGAGATTTAATGCTTTTTATATGCAAGAAATTGAATGTTATTCACCTGAAAATACAGAAGTGTTTCCAAAACACTGTCTTTATAAAGTCTAACTTCTTCAGAGTTCAAGGACTATAAACATGGGTTAACCTGCAAATCAAATAAGTGTTTCTCACTGACGCCCCATGCTGTCCCCAAGCCCTCTGAAATAACCTGCTCATATGAAATGACACATGAGCCCTGAGCAGCTGCTTGTCTGTTTTCTTACCATGGTTTGGCATGGAGTTGTGAACTTTGGCTTGGAAGACCTGATTTCATAGTGGCCTGCCAAAGAGCCAC
Source organism: Ctenomys sociabilis (assembly GCA_004027165.1). Classification (NCBI taxonomy): domain Eukaryota; kingdom Metazoa; phylum Chordata; class Mammalia; order Rodentia; family Ctenomyidae; genus Ctenomys; species Ctenomys sociabilis. The sequence continues at coordinate 2,227 of PVKA01028608.1, forward strand.
ATGGCTCAGTACCGGGCAGGGCCTTCGCTGAGTCGGCATTCAGCCAGATTGGGCCATGATTCTTCGCAGAAAGGAGTTATGCAAAGTAACCACAGTAAAAGGAAATGGAGAGTGAGGTTCTCTTCTGATCATAAAAGTGAAACTGGGTAAAATTTGTCACTTTCTAAGCCTCCCACAATGGAAATATAGCTGTACACGTGAAGAAAATATCACAAGTCCTAAATTCTACACAATGTTATTGTCCCTATTCCTTTTGAGGGATGCTGAAGACCACACATCCTTCCCCCCAAAAATCCTATGTTTAATTGGGTTTTATGAATTATCCTAATTCTCTTTCTCTTTCTAACGTATTTGGTTGTCAGAGGGTCTCACCATGCAGCTTGCAATCCTCATAGTGATCCTCCTGTTTTCAGCCTCCCCAGCACTGAGAATACAGGCATACGACTCTACACCTGGACTCTGTGGCATGACGTGTGGTATGGGGATCAAACTACAGTCCCTGAGCTTGCCTAAGTTTGCCTAAGCAGGCACTTCAGTCTGCTGAGCTATCTCACCGGCCTGTCCTAAGTAATTCCAAGAACTTCTAGATCCATTAATCCTGCTGAACCTGACTTGCATTCACATTATCATTCTTAGTGCTTTGGCAAAGTATCCCCGTGTCACTTGCTTAACTGCTGGCAGGTTATTTTCCAGTTGTCAAGCCATCTTTTCCTATTTAAGAGTCAGAAATAGAAACATTCACTCATAAAGGAACTGGATAATTTGGAATGTGAACAATATAAGTATTTATTTGAAAAACATTTTCCATTTAAGTAAAATGGTAAACCAGCTACAGCAGCTTCTAACTACTCATTCTGATTTGCCCTCACAGTCACTTTCATCCACCATATTCGAAGATATTTTTACAGAAAACTACTTCACAATTTTTTAGAAAAATATATACAGTCTCTCTAACAGGAAGTTAATCAGAACAACAATGTAAAGCTAAGATGAAACAAGTTGACATCATAAACACAAATAAATAAATATATACAAAAGAGGCTATGCCAACAACAAAGAACATCCTCTTCACAATGTAAGCAATAGTAACAGAAATGGGAATGAGCTAGGGTCCTAGACTAAAGCTTATCTAGCAACACAATGCAGTTAGGAAGGAGGGTAGAAGAACAAAAACAGTGTGAACTATGCTGGAAGTTGGCTAGAAGCTGACTTCCGGCTCCCAGGGTGAATTCCTGCCCTGCCTCTCTGTGGGGCTAACTGAACGCAGCGCCTTAGACCGCTCGGCCATCCTGACATACACTGTGGGGCTAACTGAAGGTGGGAACCTCACACTTAGAACCACAGGTGCAACGTGGCCCAGTCTTCTAAGCCCACTTGCAAATATTTCTATTCAGCTGTTTCTTTTTCTCCTCTGATTTTTGAAAATGTAAAGCAGAGCTGATACTCTCATCAATTAAAACGTTTTCTCAGATCTGGGTGCATACGAGTGAAACTCAAAAACAAAACCATTTTTGAGGCTACATCTCAATGCGTATTAACTAAATATGCATTTGTGTAGAATTCTCATGGTAGAAAGCTTATGAAAAATCTATCATGGATATCTAAGGTTTGGGAAATCTATGAATATTCAGTGACTAAGATCAATTTTCATCTATATGCAACAATAGGCACAGTAAGCAGCCTGTTCACATATACCTGCAGAAAAGGATTTGGCTCTACTGTAGTGACTCCTAGTGACCTTAAGATTTATAATTATTTTCTCCCAAATATCCATTCCCCTGGGGGGCAAGGCTGGGCAGTGTTCCTGTCTCCTTGCTATAAAGTGGCATAGTCCTAACAGGCCATCACCACAGCATCTTGCCACCCTTTCATGCCTGGCTACTTTTATCACTGGAGCCCACCATAAGACCAGATGCCCTTGAGTGGTTCCAAGACCCCTAAATTCTCCTACATCTCAGATTAAAACCACCTTCATTTTCCACAGACGAAAAGCTCTCTGGGTCTGGGTTGGCCTCTGCCTTGTTCCTGGCTGGATCTGCCAGAATCCTTTCTCTCTTCATCACTTACGCTGCTGGCTGCTTCTGTGAAACAGATCCTTTCCAGGAAACCCAGGCAACTGTAAAGGCACGGCATACTCTAGGCCTCATTTCTGTGGCGCTCGATAGGATGCTGTCGCTTAAAAACAATTAAAATGTGGTTTCCCACACCTTCCTAAGCAAGCACACGCTGCTCAGGATAGTTGGAGAGTCTAATAATCAGTTCTCGTGCATGACTTATTTAGAGCAGCCTAGGGTATACACTGTGTTGTGTCTCAGCAGACCTCTTTTGTCTCTTACACACTATGAACTAGAGGACCCCACACAATTTCTTTTCAAACTAACAGCCATGGACCCATGCATCTACAAATTATTCTGGTTAACTAAGATACCACCTGTATCACCTTATACTTGTAATGAGATTCTTGTTGGGGGAAAATAAGAGAACTATATTTGTGCAGCTGGAAATTGCACAAAGTCACTGAAGCAAAGATAGGACCAAAGCCTCAACGTGTATCTCCTAAGAAAAGCTGTTGTACACAGCATACATAACAGAAACTTCCCTTCTCCCCCCGAGCCTCTCGGCTCAGTATACAGTGACAGATTCCTTCTTGAGTGACTACCGGAGGGACAGGGTCCATGTTAATGTGATGTCAACACTAAATCAGATTCAAATGTAAGGGATTAAGTTATAAATACTGATGTTGCTCAAGCTTGTGTCTTGAACAGAATGAATAAATAACATAGAAATTTACATAGCTTCATAGTAACTAGGTCAGTATTTGGGAAAGTGTTCTTCCTACACATGTTATGGTCCTGAGGGTTAATTATTTGATACAATAAGAAAAAAATCCTTTTAAAATTTTGGATCAAATGTCTATTTTTTTTTAAATCTGTGCTTAAAATTTCACAGAATATATTTACACAGAGTAAGTGCCATTGCACTCTGAGTAGGTAGCAGTAGGGTGAATCTTGAAAGCAGCCAAGATAATGACAAGTCTTACCATGCTTCTTATAGCTGGGAAGGAGAGGCCAGCAAATGGCCACATCGGGCATGACTGTGATGAACACGGGCCCTAAACCATTTATTTTTCTCTTTCTTTGACATTTAATTTTAGTGCTTACTCCTAAGTTCTAATTAGTCTGGTTCAACAATATTTTTTCAAATCATATCTGCTCTGCCCACCAACACATCAGTCTTAGTATTGAAGTTTTAATGATGGGAGCCTTCTGTCTAAGACACACACTGAAAAGATAAGTTCTGAATTCCATGAAAGCCTTCTTCTTGGTGAAATATATTCCCCATCTCTATGCAGTTACCTAGGTAATAGCACAGCTATATCTGCTTCTCGCCATCTTCTGTTTGCGGATCTTCACAGTTCTGTGACTGATTTTCTTTTTTCTTAGGCTAAGAACATTAAAACTTGGTGCTGTGGCTGAAGGATTCGGACATGATAATGTTTTTGTAGAAGTTATCTGAGTGAGCATTGTAATAACCCTTGACCTTATCAATGACCTGATGGACAGGGATGATTGATGTCTGTTCTCCATCAGCGCGAGTCAGTTTTGACAAGGACTTGTCCATGATGGCACTGTCTGCAAGATATGAGACAATAATTTAGGCTGCAGGCTGAGCAAGTGACTCCTCTGGGCTGCATTCCAGTCCCGTTCTGCCATGCACACATTTGGGAAGGACACAAAGGAAACGAGGTTCCAGTTCTTTCTCAGAGCAACAGGCAGCACTAAAATTTTAACTACTGCATCCATCATATTTACTGAATGTCAACTGGATTTCTAACAATTCACTATGCTTTGTTAAGGGAAAATACTCTTCTAAGTGGCATATGTTAGAGTGAATAAGTAAAATCATTTTTAAAATCAATTCAAAAGTATATGTACCAAGGGCCAATCAAATAACTCAGGGGATAGTGCCTACAAGCAGGTTCAGGGGCCAGGGGTTTGATCCCCAGGTCTGCTGTGCTGGCCCCACCCCTGGGGCACACTGAGACAGCAATTGAGACTAGGCGTGGTGGCACACACCTCTAATCCCAGCACTTGGGAGGCTATAAACAGGCGGATCACTGTGAGTCAGATCTAGTAGTGAGATCTTGACCACCCTGCAGACCCTTCCCTAAATACACACACACACACACACACACACACCATATATATATTATATATATATTATTATATATATTATATATATTATATTATATATAATATAATATATATTATATATATTATATTATATATATAATATATATATGTAATATTTTTGTGGCTCAAAACAAATAGATTTTGTAAAAAAATAATTAAAATGTGCTGAAATGTTTAGGAAAAGAAAGATACTTAAGATATGTTTTCCAAATAATATAGGAAGAGAAAAAAGGGATGGGGTATGAAACCGGATACTATTCATTGTACTATTCTATTTTTATGTATTTTATATCTTTTCATAGTAAAAAATTATAAAATTTAATGTAACAGATTTTGGAACATAAAAGTGAATCAAGATAAACATAAAAGGCCACAGTAAACATATATTACCATGAGTTTTAACTGGAGAAATTAATAAAATATAGTAAAAGGGGCATCTTTCATGAATTATTAATTGTAGAAATAACTGTCTTATCAGACAGAAAACTTTTCAAAGAAAACATTTTATTGACTTTGCTCCAGTTTCAAAATATGGCTGACAGTAATTATATCAGAGCAGTAAATAATAAAGGGCCACTTAATAGACTTTTATTCTGAATTTTCAGTATCACATATGTAAATACTACTTCTCAAGGCCTAAGATCTTTTAAAAAATTAGTTCAAACATTACCCTAAACTAACATAAACTCTATTCTTTATAAATATATGTGGTTATATTTATATATTCTGTGAATATATAAGTATCTGCCCTCTCCCTCCTAGTACATAGTGGAAAAAAATTTACCTTCAAATTAAACAAATAGTAGAGATTTTTACAGTTGTGAAAGAGAAAATATAACCTTCTTCTGAGTACCCAGTTTTCAATAGTCATGTGTCTATGCACTCAGGTAAGAAAGCTTTATTCTGAAGCATTGCTCTCAGGAATCCTACTTCCAAAATAGAAATACTCACTTAAACCCTGCTAAGTTTTAAGTAAACTGGATCCACATGTGACATGACATACAAAATCTATAAACAACTGGTCAAAGTCATCCATAGGACATCTGTTGTCTTTGGAAACTATTCAAATTGCCGCACAGGGCAGACACTAAAATCAAAGGATGGCTAACATAGGAAACGGTTCTCTAATGCCACTCCCCAAGAAAGTGGAGGGAGAAGAGATGGCTTGTGGAAAGAGTAGCCAGATGGAGGCAAGGCTGCACAATGGAAGCATGGCCCGCGCTGCAGAGAGGCAGCCTGGCAGAGTCACGCCTGCCCCAGCAAGCTGACTGATGCTGCGCTTCCATCCAGCACGCACACTCACTAGCCATTGGTTTTCTGTTGGGAGCTGCTATTGACTTAGGTCTCAGTAAGGAGTGATTTGTGCTTTCAGTTTTTAGAAAACCACACATCCTCTGTGAAATGTCAAGGGTATATTCCCCCTGCTTCCTGGAAAACTTCCAGGGGCATGCACCTTTACAGACATGACCAGCTTCATTCCAAAGATGTGTTCCAATTGGATGGATCTTTACAGTATAATAAAGTAAAATTCTGAATGCGGGCTATTCCCAGTCTTCTGGTTAGATATTACAATATGAAAGAGAAAGATTTTCATGATAGCTGCAAATGTGAAAACCAGGGGCTAGAGAAATGAACTGTTATTTATATTATTTGACTTAAGCTGAAATTTCAAGCAAATAAAAATCCTCACAAAGCAGCTTAGCATTGACAATTTCTCTTTCATGACTTCTACAAATGTACCATGACTTACCTAGCATTGTATAAGAGAAGTGAAAATGAAAAGCAACTCATGTACTCTACAAAAGTTCTCTTCTCAAAAACTGCTTTATTTTCATTAGTTTTCATGCTATGTGGGCCCCTCACTCCAGAGCATGGTACATTTCCTAGAAGGAGCGGCTTGCACACCCCATGCAGAGAAGAGCCAGCACAGCAGACTGTCATTGGACCCTTCTGAGAGGCCAGCTCAGGGCAGGAACAGCACTGTGCTTGCTGGAAAGCACCATAGAGCACAAGCCACTCTGCGGGTGCAGCAAGAACCTTAGCGTAATCCATGCAAATGTCCCTTATTACCTTGCACAAATTCATGCATTCAAAATAGTAATAAAAAGTTACCTGAATGATCCACTTTTGTTGAAGGAATGCTCTTAGGAGACATTATCTACACCATAAACACATGAATGGCTAGATCAATTTGAAGAAGTAATCCAACTAGAAACCTATGAGGATACACAGTGACTCTTTGCATACTCTAAACAGCCCAAAGTATACAGCTGTCCCATTCAGAATGGGTAAGTTTATTATTATATAATAAATGATGCCACAGAGCACGTTACAGCCTCGTGCTAGTAGAGAAGACTCATTTAGCCATAGGCCTTCTTCGCTTAGGGTCAATGAAAAACATTACTGTATTCTTTTAAAATATAACAAAAAAGCACAGGACATTTTGAAATAATAAATTTGCCTTTGGCACCTCGAGTCCTGCATTTCCTCTTTCAGTTTCTCATGTTTTCCCCCCAAATCTCACAACTCTTTCTTTCCTCAATATGTCTGACATACCCTACATTGCAAGTGATCTAACTTGTTAATCTCTCTCCTGTTTTAAGAGATGTTTCTTTCTTCTCAGCTGTGCTAGCCTGAAAGCAGTTTAAGTGGTCTGATGGCTACACATTTGTTGCTGATAGATTGTGCACCAACCGAAGAGACAAAATGAGGATTTAAGTGGAAAAAAAATTATTGTTAAGTGCAAGATTCTGTGCCAGGGAACCACCAAATAGGGATAACCGTCTACTTGGATCGTGTAAGTATCACCAATTCCCTTACAGAGGTACAGTATTCTCAAGCAGGGAGGTGCATGGGCCCCTTGATTTCAGGCAAAACTACATACACAACTTATTTGGGAAGAGAACACCTTTCTTTTGATTCCCCTCTAGAACGTCTTTCTTTTATTCCAAGAACCTTTAAGAACTGCTGTCCTAAGTTGCTCCAAGTTCTTAGATCTCTCCTACATGTTGGAATTAACACATTTTCTAAACACTTAAAGTTCCTTCCGTAGCACTATCCTAAGTGCCAGGCAGTGGCCATGCCAGCGCCAGGGCACATTCAGAGGCTGTGTGTGGGGACTGAGACCTGTGGAAAGGTCACCGTCCTTTTTAAAAAGTGTTTACCATCCAAACAGGTACAGAAATATCAGCTCCTTCCTATTTACAAAATGTCCAGGATCACTCTATTCTGTGCTGTTCATCTTTGCGTATTACAGTTCTACAGTTGAGTAGCAGCCAACAAAGCTGGAAGTTAAAAAGTGACTACTATTACTCACTTAGAGGTAACCTGAATTAGGAAGGAGCATGTGCTAAACATCAATAGTTGTGTGCGAGGAGCTTAGTTGATATTTTAAAGTAGTCACTCCATTGTTTCTTTTAGAAATTATTAGAATAGTACATCTTTTTGTAACACTCACTGGCTATCAGATACTAGGAAATAATTTTGACTAGTCGCCTTCTTGTCACGGGACAGTCTGCATGCATACTTAGTGTAAGAATATGTGATCATTGTAGACAGAAGAGAAAACATGAGATGAACAAAGGAATAGTATTTCTTCCTGCCCCTGCGTACTTTCAAAACACTGGGCTCTCTATCCCTTCATACTTACTTGGCAAGCTACAGACTAGTTGACAAAAACACTTCCAATAATTCAGGAATTAAGTCTTAAAATATTTGTCTTAGATCGTACTTGTTCCAATATTATGCTAACTTGTCTAGTAGGCTTCTTACTATATGAAATATTTTACAACTCAATTTCTATAATTTTAAATGTTAATGTTTAAACAATATACCATAATTTTCAAGGAAAAACTAAGTTTCAAATTGAGTGATGAAATTACATTATTATTTGGAATGAGTGATTTGGTTAAGCAGATATCAGAAGGTTATAAAATTTTTAAAAGAATATATTCATAAACTTTCTGGACACAAGTCTTCAGGCTTTATTCTCATAAATGGAAAAGAAAGCACTTTATCAGGCACTGTTTTCCACCATTCTTCACAATAAACCTGTTTTCTTTTTTATGACAATGGAACCAATGGGAACTGTAGCAGGGTCAGCTTTATGATAGCTGGAGTGACTTACCAGTGTGGCTGTTCCTTTTGAAATAGGTGGTGGAGCTGGATTTAGATTTGGATGTAAGATAGGTTGAGTTGGAACCAATGGAACTTGAAGACAAAGATTTTCCTAGATTATCAGAACTTTTCTTGATGATATTGGTAGCGGTCTTACTCCAGTCTGAAAGAAATGATGTCACACTTCAGTGTCCTTCATGGGAAATATGCTCTGCCTTGAAAAACTATCACTCCATTAATCTGTCTAAGTCATATGAGTTTTCTAATATGCTGGAAATGGCTCAGAGAAGAGTGTGAGATGTAAACAATAATAAAATGAGAAAACAGAAAAGTTTTCTACTATTTAAAACTCCATTTCTGTATTCTAAAGGTGAGAAGCAATCACACTGATAAGAAACATATATGCACTTCACCTAAAAATGTAGTTGAGGGTCTCCAAAAAACGGAAGGGTGGATCTGATGTAGGAGAACTTCAGGACATCTGAGCTGTCAAATTAGACATCAAACATTGAGCAACTCAGTTAACCTGTTTGGAATTCATGCTTCTCTGCAGAATAGTAGGGTCAGGCCCAGAGTTCTCCAATCTTTTTCAGCCCTAATATTCTGACTCCAGCTCAGCATCTTCACATACTTGCTACCACTGGGGCTGGGAGCTCTGACAATGGAAGGCTAAACGACAGCTCATCCCAATTTTATACATAAAATGCCAACGAACCGATGAGCCTTTACCTGAGTTGTCTGCTAAGCGAAATCTACCGCAGCAGAGATGCCGTCTCCACTGCTTCTGCACATTCTCCTTCATGGCACAGTGGAAGATAAATATGAACAGGCCTATGAGAAAAGACAACACATGCATCTAAGAAACCCAACACATTTTTAGTGATACATTGTATTAAATTTGTAGATGCATTTTAATTTTAAATTTTTTACATTAAAGTCACGAAGGAGCAAAGATCTTAAGGAAAGGAATCTTGGAGTGTACCATAGACTCTGCCATCTTCTGGAGAATAGAAACAAGGCTCAGCTACAACTACAGTAAGCACATGGGTCTGATGCTGCCTTTGCTTGTTCTATTCAACATTCCTATGACTTACTCTAAAGACCACGCTGAAATAAATAACCTTCAATAAGCATTTAATATTTCTGTCCTGCTTGTCTTGAAATTACACTAAAAACTTCTCACAATGTATAGGAACAAAGAGAAAAATGAAAACACCCATAAACTCATCATGTTTGTAATGTATATATGCTAAGCTATTTTACCTAAGTTTATTGCTGTGGCTATAATGCGAATGTATTAGGCTGGGCCATGACAAAGTGGTCTTTCTGCAGGTTAAACATGTCCCCAAACCAGAAAGTCCTGACTCTACCTGCGTATGTCACTTTCTCAACGTTTTAACACAGAAATATTTCCATCTTGGGGAGCTGTCTTCATACTTACAGCTTGTACCTATCAAACACTAACTTCGTCACCGTTGCTTTGGAGACCAGCTCCTATTAACTCTCAGGAAATCTGCTTAAAATTCTAACTCTCTCTCTCTGTGGCCTCATCAACTTCTTCATTTCCTCCTTTTTAGTGGTTATGCCCATTACTGTACAAACAGTATTTAGTACTTTCTTTTAAAAAAAAAAAATTCTGCCCTGAACTTTTACTCGCTTAATTTCACTTTCCCAGCAAGCCACCTGCAACTGATTAATTTTTACTGTCTCTACTTCCTCTTATATCTTCTTTGCTCAATCCACTCCTAGGAGTCCACAATCCACAGGCGGGGCTTTAGCATAACTGCTCTGATCACAGCGAGCCTTGTATTACAAACACTGCTTGCTGTGGCCATTGAACTAGGCCACGTGGCAGCATCCGAGGATCAGGGACTGCCTCATCCTTGACATCACTAAAGCAGGCACTGTGTCCCTGGCTTTCTGGGATTTCCTCTTGTTCTCTTGTTACATTCCTTTTGATTCTTAAAAGTTGGCATGTCCATCAGTCACACCCAGGACCCCAGCTCTTCTATGGCCACATTTTTTTAGAAGATGTATTTAGTACAGGGCCTATAGGGTTTCACTATGACTGAACTCATAGTGCTCTTTCTTGCTCTGGCACAGCAGGCGAGGGTTGAATCCCTGCCCTTGCATCTGCCTAAGCAGGTGCTTTAATCTGCTGAGCTATCTGGCCGGCCCTGGCCACAGTGTCTTAATGCTTGTAAAATAAAATTATCACATCTCTGAGACTAACAACTATTTCCTATTTGGACCCCATTTTGTCCCCAGTGGCACCAGATTGCACCCCATGATAGTTTTCCAGACAGCTTTGCACGGCTGTGTCTCCTGTGTCACTGTGAACACCAAATATTTTAAAGTCTTCCTAATTAAGACCCTTAATCCATTTTTACCCACTGCCTCTAAATGTTTGAAGTTCATCTCTATTCAATAGCATACTGAAACTTTCCATAACAGCTTGCTCCTGTATTCAAGTCTCGTAGGAACTCTTAGCTTCCCAGGGTGGGCATCAGCTGTTACACATGTTTTCAGTGTGGACTGCAGTCACTCCCTTTCACACACTTACTTTTTCTACGCACTGATTATCGTGTGTCCCCATTTATCACTTCCTGGGAGATAGTAAGACGCACACAAACATGGTTGCTGGGGGTTTACAGAAGGACGCCAAGAACTATGAGAGAATTCAGTGAATCTTGGATGAATGAAGGAATTATAATAACCATGATTAATGAGTTACCTGTCCCACCTGAGTTAAGTGAATATGCAGCTGTGCTTCTAATGGATACATTTGTTTGGTGAAGAAGAGTTAAAATAGGAATGGGCAAATCAAGGAAGGATAGGACTACAAGGAAAATATACTTAAGGCAAAGTTTTTGAAAAGCACTTGAGTGGCTGCAGAGTTACTGCTCTAGTAATACTCTGAAGTAAGTGGTAATTAATTTCTCCAAGGAAGGGCTTCCAGAAGATAAAGAGGCTGAACATAATCTTGAAAAAGGCTTCCTCAGGAGTTCAAGGAAATTTCTAGGAAGAGTAATTCACCCAATAACTTAGCCCTGCTAAGGAGGAAGTACTATTTCAGGAATCAGGTTCAAAAGTGTTGGAACAAAGCAGATAATCCTAATATTCAGACAGCCAAGCAAACATCATGGAATGGCCTGAAAGTGAAAATTAGTAAGGCACTTAGTGGTTTTTAAAACTTATCTGTTCCTCTTGAATAGGAAGTAATCATTATAAAACTATAAATTCCAAAGTGGCTTGTACACAATTTAAAAAGTGGATAAAGTACTGACCCTTTTAATATGCATAAATTTTAAAAATACATCTTGGTTACACTTATTTTTATTTGCACAATTCAAAATGACTGATAGTTTAATTTCAGGATAAATTGCACTACTATGAAATAATCGAGAAGGAGCTTGCTGCTCTTCTGCATACTGGGAACTAACCACAGCACAGTGGCTTTGGGTTGACTCTCCTCTGGCTTAGCTTCTTGGTTGGCCAGCATGGGTGGGAGATCCTAGGGCTAAGGTGAGCCTCATGCCTGGCACTCACCATAAACTCCTAGCTGAGCAACTGAAGAATGATGCCTACTTTGTCTTGTAGAGAAGGGACACTACAGAAATACTACCTACATTTTTGTCCACTGATTTAAATGAAGTAAGACTTGCGAAAAATTCTTGGGAGATTTCAGCACCTTTACCTCCAAAAGGTATAAGACATTCAGGAACGTAAGTAATACTATCTCATCATTTTTACTATTAGTATTTCACTCTGTGTGTGGTTGTTGTGCCAGATAATCTTAGGAGCCAACATGGTTGGATTTAGAGATTCCTGGAGCAACAGATGGAGCTGAGTGTGCTGTGTGAGGGGTCTCAGCTGGTGGTGGTCACCAAGAGCAAGGCTTTGGGCGATGTCTGCCTTGCTCTGCTTCTCTGTCCCCATGAAGTGAGCAGCTCTGCCCCACCGTGTCCTTCTGCCACGATGTTCCTGCTCTGGAGCCATCAGTTACCATGAACCAACCCTGGAAACCGTGACCACACAGAAACCTGTCCTGCTTGAACTGTATGTGGCCCAGAAAAGGGAAGGAGAATTATATGGTTAGGCAAGCATATGTCATTTCATTTATTGCTATGTCTTCAATCATTACATTTTATTTGTAATAAAGCAGTAAGGGAAATATACCTTGCCAAGCCTGTTTGTCTGAAATGCTCTATCAGAGTGCAGGATGTTCTAATTTAACAAAAAGAAAGCTTTCTGAAATATGAAACAAATTTCAAGTATTCTGAAAATAAGCAAGCAACCCAACTCTAAGCTTCCTGGCCTGTGAATTGAGAAGCAGACATTGGAGAGGATACTTACTACCCAGTGGCCTGGCCCATGGGAGGACATGAAAATTCTGAGTAAGGAATGGTAAATTCCACACCCAGAACCCTCCAAAGCAGGAGCTTGCTGCCAGGAGGAGGAAGAAGCATCATTGGTCCAGGTCTCCTCACCTTCTGAAGACTGCATCTGATGGTTTTTCAATGCCTTCCTGTACCTCTGTGATCTGCTAAACAGCTTCCCTCTAATAAGTAAGGACACTTCACTTGCCAGTGGTGTGAAAGAGCAAATGGGCATCAGTAATCTGAATTTGTTAGTGGATCCTGCACAGCATGAAGCACTGGTGGTAGTGATGGAACAGAGTGGAGGGGAAGGGAACCCAAGGCAGTGCCACCAAAAGTCGGGGTGAAGGGTTGAAGTTTTAGACAAGGAAGCTCACTGCCTCGGTTTATGCTATTTTCCTTTAACTAGATCAGCATTTCCAGAAATGGTTATTAAATGTGTTTTCATCACACAGCTGAAAATATAAGGGATAAATCTGTATTCTTAACCATTTCACAGAATCACATATTGGAGCTGGAAGATATATATTTCAACTAAAGACATCTGTTTTCAGGTATTAATCCAAACTATATTTGCTATAGAGATTCATATTAAATTAATGACTTCCTTTTATTGTGGCAAAATTTGAAATCTGCTAGACACTGGCTGTTCTCTTTAGGCTCAGTTATTACTTTTGTGACAAAAAATTCAGAGATTGTGTCTGATATCTTGAGGACACTGGAAGAAACCTAGGTCACAGATTTGACTTTTTTGCCTGACTGGGGACTAAAATCCTAATTAGTTTGAGAATCAGATGCTGACCACAATAAGAGAAGAGGTTAAAGATACACTGATATTTAATAAAATATTTTGATGATGTAATGTTCTAAGCCATAATTACGCCATATGAGATGACATCACATATTTTAAGCAACCACAATTGCCTCTAAGTATACAGCCCCAAATAAGTTGCAGACACTGGCCTGTAAATTAGACTAAGAATCTGATGCAGAACATCTCTAAAGTTATGTGATTGAAGAAGTCATGTAAAAGCTTCATCTCCTTATTAGTGTGGGACAAAATAATAAGTATAAGAAGTTAGAATGATTAAGAATTAAAATATTAAAACTTCTAAGGTATAATATTATAAACTATGGCAAATTCTTATTGAGTGGCTGGTTTGGCCTGCCCTGGGGGTGGGCTGGCGTGGCATGTGTTGCCAGGGATGGAACCATGTTCCCCGCACTTGTCTAAGCTTGCCTAAGCAGGTACTTTAGACTGCTGAGCCATCTCCCCAGCTGCTATGGTAAATTCTTCAGCTTGGAGCTACACTCCCACTCTGGTTTTGAACGAGATTCCCCTGATAGCTAATTTTACTATTTGTAGTAACAAGCCACTTTCTTATGAACTTAAGTCTGTCTGGCAACCAATAGTACGCCAAAATTCTTTCAGAACCAACTGTCCCCTTTAGAGGCCAGCCACAGGAAATGTGGTGGGCAGGACAGTGGCATTCTGAGCTCTTCGGGACAAGCAATGGACCATGAGCCAGTGAGATGAGCAAACAGAGTGCATGCTTCGTAAATTCTGGCTACTTTTCCCATTTACTGATAGATTCTAATGCCACAAGGAGAACTAAAATCAGAAAACATTAGTGTAGTGCACTGTTGGCATTCCAGGGAATCTTGTTTCTTATGGCCTCTGCTGTCTATCAATTTTTCCCCCTTTGATCATTTTTGCTGCTCTTGGGAAACACAGTCTTTTACCTTTCTAAAAGCAACTTCATGCTGTGTCCAGAGGCCATGATAATTATTATTCATTATGGTACCTTGAGCTTTTTTAAGTAAGAAGTTAAGGGACATTGCCTATCTCACCCAAAAGGTCCTAAGACTGAATTTGGAGTGAAAGCCTTTCCTTGATCCTGACAGACTATTGCTAGTTTCAGGAAATCCTTTTGTCTGATGAAAGAGCTCACAGCGATCCTTGCTGGGGTAGATTTTAGCCTGAAAAGCTCCACTGCTCTGATTCAAACCTGACCTCTCTTCTTGGCCCCACTCCTGACTTCTTTTGTCCTTTGTCTTTCACTAATTAGACATGTATGATTGCTTAAACTTACAACATGAGAATTAAAAGTTTTAATGTGCAATAAACTTTGCAAGCTTCTCATTTAAAATAAATGGCATTTTCAACAATGAAGGAGGAACAGTGTTGCAACACATGTGGGAAAGTGGGGCTGCCTATGGGTACTGTCAGGATGGAAAATGTAACAAACTCTACACTTCGCTGAATTATCCTAGAGCAGGACTCTGAGGGCCAGCGTGGGCTCACCAAATGCAGAAAAGGAGCAGTCAGAGGAGAAGAGAGAGTGCCTTACACTAGGAACAAGAAGCATTCTGAAAAATCTCAACTAGTGTGTTTGGATTTTTATCATTAATGTTGCTATCTCAGAACACATTCAATAGCATGTTTGAATTTTAATGTTAAGTGAAAACCCAGAGAAGCTTAAATGTTACATTCTCATATAGGAGAATGTTAAATTTCTCCTATATGAGAAACCCAAAAGATAAATAATTTAAAGAGCAAAAGAAAAGATCAGTAACAGGAAAGAGGGAGATGGGGTTTTTGTAAATGAGAATAAAAGATGCAGGAAGGAGGAAGGGAGTGTAAAAAGACTAAAAGGATGCTATGTACATGTACCAACTCCAGCAATCAATGTAACCAACATATGCTGCAAGCATGTTTTGTTGAAATTTTTAAAATTTAAGAAAGGTAAAAATATAATCCTCCTTCTAAATATTGGTATCTTGTTCATTATAGATTTTTGCCTGTTTGTCTTTAGTCTTGGTTTTTGTAGAGCTATTTAATTACTAAGAACATACTTTTAAAGACAAACTTAGAGATCTTGCCTAGAAAATTAGTCCCTGTGTCAAACTCATTCCTTCTGCTTGGTTCAGCCAATAAGCAACTTTCTGGAATAAACGTAAAATGAGCAACCAAATAGCCTCCAGTATTCAGGTTGGTTATCAAAAGTTGGGAAAAAAAAAGTTACCAGAAGCAATTCCTGTAGATGTGAATAAATAGTAAAATTTGTGGCATAACATATTGTCATTTTTTTCACTGTTCTCTAAAGGGTCCCTTTCAATCATGCAGATGGAGGAGAAAACAGTGAATAGTTGGGGCCCTCACTGCTGGCCACGATGGTGACCCAGAGCCACTGTGGCACATGTGCCACGCGTTTGGACCACTGGCTTAGGGCCCTTCATCACTTACAGGCCACTGACACCATGGCAGAATCACATCAATACATTTGGGCATAAAACTTAAGCTGATTTTTCATTAACCTTGATGGTAAAGACTGAAAAGCACAAGGAAAGACTTCAGATACTGCATAAAAAAGCTTCAGTGATGTGGGATGGCATCAAAGTGAGTAGCAGTGAATGATCAGTGTCTTAATCAGGCCCTAAACAGAAACATAAAAACTCTGGAGTTTTAAATTGGGAAATCAGGCAAGAACTAATTGAATCAGGTTTTCAGGCAGAAGAGACCTCATGTTCTAGGTAATGACTGTTAACATAAATGCTCTAGATGACCACTCAATTGCCCACTGAGCCTGCTTCTGTCGCTTTAGCCAGGTCCTGGGTTCTGCTGTCACAGACAAAGCCAGCTGGCTCTTGGGCTGGGAATCATTAAAGGTTTATGGCTGTCTTTGGAAACTTCTTGAATCCTTCTTTCATAGTACCAAGCTGCCCTTTAGAAAATTACTTCTCTATGGTACAAAGCTCACTGCCAAAAGATGAGTGATTTATTTCCTCACTGAATGTGGCACTTCACTCAACATGATGTCTGTTCGGGTGTTCGGCCTAGCCTGGCAGCAGTCCAGCGCGGGTCCTGCACGTGTGGCTGCATTACAGCTTGACTATCATAAGCTCCTACCTCAGCCTCCCAGGCAAGGAAGACTTAATTGGCATTCAGCATGTGTTACTTCATAATCTGAGGTAAAATTCTGTTGTCTTAGTTTACCAGTAACATTATCATATTTCCCTAAATGATTTTTTCACAAAGTATAAGATATTAAGTTCTCATTCATTCATTAAATTTGTGCTCATTCATAGGGTTTTAAATGGAAGTAGACATTCATCTCTTAACAAATCTGAAATAAAAGTGAAGTAGCAGTTATGGGTTTGGATTTTCTACTTAGTAATCCCCCCCAATAATGTGCCTTGCTATTTTTATATTTTCTATGGCTATTACATTGTCAGACTCCAATGTAATCAAGAAAAATATTAACTAAATGGGAAGAATATTATCCTTCCACTTTTAAGACTTGAAAAAAAAAGTAAAATCAGATGTTTTTTTGAAAGTGCCAGCAAATCACTATTCATGACACAGACATGCATTGCTTGCTCGGTTCTGGGTATCCTAATGCTATCAAAGCAATTCATGGTAAGCATTATCTCTGGCTGGACTGGCTGGGGCTTCTGTGTCCCGCAGCTCTTCCTCATCGCAGGATGGTGTGTTGCACCACGTCACGCTGTCCTGTCTGCACAGAAGAGGGCTCCTTGGGCCTGAGCCATTCATCGATTTTATTTAGAGGTTCTTGAAAGGAAAACTGAAGATTAAACTGTAGAAACTGATTCAGACTTCACAATCTGATGAGCTTATCAGGAGAGTTAAATCGCTCTATAATGTTGGAGAAGCTTAATTTGATTGAAGGTGTCAAATATGTTTGTAACAGTTAATGGACAAAGCATACAGATAGAGCTACAATTCATTGTTTGCATAACAAACAGCTGAAGCTCAGAGGAATAATTGCACCCCCCAAATTTGTGGATGGTATCATTTTGACATAGATGTCTAGTAGCACCCTTGTCAGGACTGCCTTGGCAAGTAGGATACTGCCTTTTGTTTTTAAGGATTAATCACTGATGTATAATTTAATGTTCATAGATAGATACACTGCATGGTGTAGTTATGTCAAACATTTCTTTTTTGCATAGCAATCTGTATGCAATTTTAATATAATGATTTACCGGTTTCATTGTGGGAAAGGAGTAAAAATGTAAAGTACAGGTAGACAGGTAACTCCACTATGTTAAGAAAAGGCTTATCTTTTAATCTTAGAAAAATATCAATGAAATAATCATTATGCAATTTAAACAAGTAGGTACAATAAAAATACACTGTAGCTAATTAGTAAATAATGAACTTGGTAACTTGGATTCATCTGCTTACTCAATTAGGTAAAATTTTAATTACAGTCACACAGATTATAATTTTCTGATACTGTGATTTTTGGTAATTGCTTAGTTGTAAGTATATATGAAAAATTAAAACAAAACCAAATAAAAATTAAAGTGCCTATTAAAATAATATACAAATAAAATAGGAAAAGCACCTAAACTTTATAATGCCCACAGTATGGTTATGAGCGCTCTCATAGTCACACATGTGTGTATTTGTACATATACATCGACATGCATGAACTCTCTGAGATAAAGTGGATTTTTAACACACTGAACCAAAATTTGAAGACAAGAAACCTATTAAAAAGTCACTCCAGGGCCAGATAGATAGCTCAGAGGACTAAAGTGCCTGCTTTGGCAGAGTGCAGAGGCCTGGGTTTGATCCTCAGCATGCCATACCAGCCCGGTCCCTGGGGCATGCTGAGCCTGAGATTGAGACTGTGGTGCACGCCTGTAATCCCAGTGCTTGGGAGGCTGAAAACAGGAGAGTCACTAGGAGTCTGATCTACATAGAGAGACCCTGTACACCCTGTAGACCCTTTTCTAAATTTTTAATAAAAGTCACTCCACTGAAAGATGTGCCCTGGGTCTCAGCGGCTTTCCTGAAGCCTCACTGCTCCCACAGTCGCAGCTCTGCATGCCCCACAGGGCTGAGAGAGCCAGTGGTGATGCTTCGGTGCTCAGCTGCGTGCGAACTCTGAGGATGCGCACACACACACGCTTCAGGAGTTCAGTGTTTAGAATACTGTGTTAGGAGACAACTCCTTCCCCTAGTCATTATACAAATGTAAGCACTTCATGTCCAAACCAACATCGAGTGCTTTGAGGCACACGCTTCCCACATTCCTCCTGCTCGCTGCTCACTCCCGGCACCCACCCCACATGGCCTAAGGTACTGGGCCCCACCCCCGGCCACTCCAAGCAAGCATCACTGGGTTACTCTCACCCACTGTGCGCATTCCACCCACCTGTACCTTTACAGAACACATACTGGATTGGGCCACATTGTGGGCTGAACATCTTTGAAATGCTCCTCACTGTTCTTTTTAAAATTTATATGAAATTTTAAAATTTCCTAACAAACTAATAACAACAAGAATTAATAATTGTGTATCATGCTCTTCAAAGTAGTTACTCAGCATACATGACATAGACACAAAAGAGCCTCTTACAAAGCTAAACCCAAATAGGTAATAGCATAAATCCCTTTTTTCATAAATCTTTCTTTACAATGAACTAATAAAAGCTAGGAGCATACATGAAATAACTTAGCATATATTTTAAAATACTTTTGAAACATCGAAGCAGATAAGGATAACTTAAGGAACTATTTGAACTTACTTCTATTTATTTATCTATTTTGTTCTTTATTTTATATAAATATAATATTATATATCACATTTATATAAATAATTCTCATTCCTCTTTTTAAAAAACTATGTGAAAATGTACCTTATAAGTATATAAATTTAAATATATATAGTCTCACATAAGACAAACCACACAATATTCAAGCTTTAATGTTATGCTCTCAAGTTGTATCTTTGCCTACAAGTGCTGCAAGTTTATCTTACTATATATCAGAATAGTAGCCCCTTGTATATATGTTCCACATCTTCTTTACTTATCTGTTGATGGACACACACACACCATGTCCAAGACCTATTGATATAAATGGTGCTGCTCTGCCCTTGGACATGCATGCGTTCCTGTAATGTGATAGTGAGAAGGCAAACTATTATAATCATGGAAATCATGAAGATTCCTCAAAGATGAACAGCAGAAATTCCATTTGACCCAGGTAACCTCTTCTACATGTATCTTCCAAAAGAGTTAAAACTACCCTCCCACATAGGAAGTGCCTTCCACCTGAGATACTCCTGGCCCTGCTGCTACTCTACAGATTCTTCAGATTCTGGCATAGATCTCATGTCTTCTGTCTCAGTACTACCTACCATAAGGTGATACATCAGTGTCTCTTGGTATAAACTGCATGAGGCAAAAGACCGAAGGAAAAGGACATTTGCTAAAATAAGGAGGACTGGAAAGAGAATGAACAGATATAATGAATTTTTCTTCAGTGGTACATGATTCAATCTTGTAGCCCTTTAGTTAGTTGTTCCTTTAAACTGTCTAAATTCCACAAGCTTTTTTTTTTTTTAATAAAGCACGAACTTGTAACAACAAAGCCTTTCTTGGAAGGACTCACCAATAAAAGCCAGTAAGTAACTTTCCATAGCGTCCCAAGAAATCGCAGATAGCCTGGCTGACA
Source organism: Ctenomys sociabilis (assembly GCA_004027165.1). Lineage (NCBI taxonomy): Eukaryota > Metazoa > Chordata > Mammalia > Rodentia > Ctenomyidae > Ctenomys > Ctenomys sociabilis. The sequence continues at coordinate 22,407 of PVKA01028608.1, forward strand.
TCTATATCGCTGCCTTTTAATTTAAATTCTTTTTAGAAGGTGTTTTTTTTAATATCATCAAGTGTGCAGAAATCTGTTCTGAATTTCTATAATTTAAAAATCAGTCTTAAATACTCAGTGATTTATGAAGAACACTGACTTGATGATGACTTACAACATTTTTCCCTCTTGACAAGAGACCCATGCTGGGAAAAATAAAACATCCTGATTCTTATTCATGGAAACAGAGCTGCACAGACAACTGTAGCTGCTGAAGGTTAATGACACTGCCAGGAAACTCTAAAAGCAAAACCAAGGTTGGGCTGGCAGTTCACTGTGCCTTTCATGTCCAATCCTGAAATATAAAACCATGGAATTTCTAATGTTAACAGGCACTTTCGTCAATATTTACTTAGGCCCTTTTATGTAGTGTATTATAGAAGAGTTTAAGTGAAGGAATGTTCACTATATACAGCTAGATCCCAAGGAACATAGATTCATGTCCTCAGTTTCCAACTTTTGCAGATGAACGTCCTGCTTATTATTCTATTAACTAAAAGTAACAAGCCTGCACATTACCACTGCTATGGGTGAGCAAACCTGAATAAAGGTGGCTGAACTAACTGGCATACATTTATGCCACAGGGTTCCCTGTGAGGATTTAGACCCTGCCTGGAATCTCTCCTTTCCTACATCCCTCCTTTAAACAAAAAATCTTTGACACAGTGCTTTAGTTTATAAATGGATGGAGGTGGGGTAAGCAGTGGATCATATTCTTCAGCAGCTAAGAACAGACCTTTCTTGACTACACCTGCAGGGACCACCCCAGGGGGGCACCACATTTGTGCTGCACAAAACTGCCTTAAACCCAGGCTCAGACTGGGTCAGCTTCAGGCTGGGCTTCCTCTCCACACATACAGCTGCAAAGCCAAGGTCTTCTGTAAACCATTAGCAGCACTCTGCTCAAAAGTATCCTAAATGTGCTCTAATTTCTCTTGGGTTGTTGGCTTTATGATACAGGTTTTATTAACAACATGGGACACATTAAAAGAATATAAATTCATTTTCAGGAAAAAATGAAATTTGTGTTGATCAGGGTTAAAAGTTAAAGTCACTGTAGAGTACAGGAGAATCTGTACTATGGAATCAGAACTGTGACTGAAAACTCCTTGGAGGAAGATTTGTATTTTTGTACAAAGAAGAACAAGGAAATGCCAAGAAAATATTTCTTAGATTGCTCTACCTGTTGATAAGACAAGCATTTCTAAATTAGGTGGCATCTAGTTTGAAATCCAAGGACTTAAGGTACATCAATTCTGCCCCTGAAACCAGTCACTCTGAACACGCATGGGAAACCTGTGTAGGACACAGTTTCCTGAAGAGCAGCAACACTTGGCAAAGCTGGATGGGAGATAGAAGTCATCTGGGCACTTGGACTGGGGACAGAGACTCAAGATGGCATCTGTCTGAAAGGAAGTTTATCAGCAAATGTGATAAACTACAAAGTGGAAATTTCTCAGGTAGCATTCATCTTACCTTGCAATGAATTGAAGATGGAGAACAGGTACATGAAAGGGATATTTAAGGGTCCCCAGGCAAAGAAAGCAAAACCCCACGTCATGCCCAGCAGAAAGGTCAGGCTGACCACGCTGCGCAAGTTCCTCAAAAGCTCTTCTCGCAGGGTCCGGTTGCTTCTCTTGCCGTTCCTTCCGCAGATCTGCACCATCACCACGATGAACATGGCTACATTCAGGAAGAACATGACTCCAAAGTACCCAGCGCAGGTCACATAAAACACCACCGGATCCTGAATCCAACAGCTTAGTCAAAGAAGAAATGAAAGAGAGAGAGAGAGAGAGAGAGAGAGAGAGAGAGAGATTACCATGCCCTGCTTATTTGAAGACTGTTCTTGGCTTGAGCTGACCTATTGAAGACTTCCCTCTTCAAAGCCCTTGGAAAGTCACTTGGCTTCCCTAGACCTCAGGGTCTTCTCTGATCTCTCACAGGTGGATTTTTTTCTCTTTGGCTTTCGATGGACACTATCTTGATATCCAGTTCTTTATGAGAACACTTTTGGTTGGCTCCACCCAAACCACGTCTCACCCCTCTTCTCTTCTGTGCCTTTACTTTAGAATGGGAAGTTGCAGCACTCAGCTTTGCTCTGCTTTGTAACTGGGTGCTTGTGTAATACCATTCTAAAGGACTTTTGGGTAAATCATGTCAGCAGCCTCATACAGGAAGGATCAAATTCCTTATTCCTGCATTGCCCAGGGAGAAGACTTAATTTATAGTCATTTAAGTCATATCTACTTATGGCGTCATTATAGTGAACAAAGTAAATCCTATTAATGTAACTGTCCCAATTGAAGCAACACCTTACAGTAGCACTGTAAGATTCCTATGTGAACACTTCCCATGCACAAGGTTATATTTATTATAAAACACTTTAGTGCAATGAAGGATGTACTCAGAATGCTATATAGATCACAAATAGAAAGAGAATTAAAAACTGTATTCTGGTCAGAATTTATAAGTGTTACAATGTATGCCCTAGTACCCAATGAGAACTTCACTATCTGTACAGAAACCTAAAATAAACTCCAGGAAACAAAAGACATATACTCATCCAAAACAAATCCCACAAGGTCATAAGACTTACAACTCATCGCCTTGTTCCTTCCCGTAACTTTCTTTACCATAGACTTCATCTTGTTTCCTGCTTGCTAGAACAACTGACACGATGAAGGCAGGCAACCCTGTTATGAAAAGATAAGACACAATGAGCTCTCCTGAAGAAAAGAGGACTGACCTATAAGTACTGATAACAACAAGGAAAGAGGGAAAAAAAAAAAAAAAAAAACCCTTCTATCTCCTTGACCCAACTTCTTAGAACTGGCAAGTTGGGTAAAGCCACTAACAACATCCTCTGCTTGGGGTGAAATCACCAACCCTACTTGGCAACAGGCAAGGCTACTCCTCCCAGGCTCATCTTGTTTGCACACTGATCCCCCTGGAGGTGAAGGACCTGAGCCTACAGAATCCAGCACCAGCAAAGGTCACTTCATGGATGGCCCCACAGTGGCCCCCCAGGGCAGCAGTAAAGAAGTGCACCTTCTTTTGGGGCTGGCAAGATGGCTCAGTGGTCTAAAGCGCCTCTCAGGGACCGCGGTTTGAGCCTCAGCACCACATGCCATGCCAGCCCCTCCCCCCCAGGGTGGGCTGAGCTGACCTCCCACCCCCCGCAGAAATCCGTGATGTGTAGCAAGACACTGTAATAAATAAATGAGTTAAAAAAAAAAAAGAAGTGCACCTTCTTTTGTTCTTTCTCATGTAAAGCAAATAATTTAAAAAAACTAAATGAGAAACAAGAGGTGTATCAAGAATTTATGGTCTTCTAAAATTCTCTACAAGAATCAATAAAATAGTCCCATGTATATTTTAGTGGGGACATTGATGTCACCCCAATTCCCTGAAAGATGCTTTTCTTGCCTCCTAAGACAGCTCTCAACATCTTTAGTGCCATCTGAAAAAAAAAAAATTGTGAGAAAGCTCTAAAATGCCTAGCCCAATACAAAACCCAGAAAAGAAAGGAGCTCCAAGAGAAGATTCCAAACAAGCTAACACGACCATCCCACGTCTGACCGAGGACAGCCTCGTGTTATAAAGTTCAAGGCAAGAATTCTGTAAATATCTTGGTTGCACACAAAGAAATAACATTCTCCCTGGCTTCCACCCCACGAGCGCATGTCTTGGGATGAGTGTAGTGCGAGTCTCAGCCAGCCTTTCTGTTTGGAAGCATAATGGAAATGGCCGTGGTCTGTCAGCTGCTGCTCCAGACTTGGGTGGGCTGGCTCGGGGCTCAGGAAGTGAGCCTGTGGTGACTCAGGCGCTAAGGCTTTCCTTTCCTCCTCAGTGTGGCGAGAACGACTGAAGACTTTTTTTTTTTAAATGCAGTGCAGAGGATGCCCCCTCTTCAGGATACACAATGCACACCAGCCCTACTGTGTGCAGTGCTGTTCTTTTGAAACAAGGATTCTGCAAGTAGCGGGCAATCTATGGGATGGAGAGAACAAAGCGAAAACATTCAGCAGGCTGCTTACCCCAACCGATGATACAAAATTTCAGAATATAGCGGCGGATGTAGGTGTTAAACACTTTAACTAGAGCAATGTACATATGGATCGCTTCCAGCCCCATCCAGGTGAAGGTGGCCAGCAGGAAGAAGTGCAGCAGGACTGCGACTGCCGTGCACAATCCGTCCACCTCGAAGGAAGTGATCCAGCCATCCAGGAGGAAGACGAGGTTGAGGAACAGCAGGGCTGAACTGAGGTTCATCAGGATTTTGGAGGGGTAGTCCCTCCGGAGCTTCCTAAAAAACCCATGGAGATTCATGTTTTAAACAAATCTTTCAAGCAGGAGGGCACATTCAGACCATCGACAACTCCACAGCAGGTTCGGTAGTGCCATGCTTTATGATGGCATTCTACCACATTGAGAGCTAAAGATATTTGTGGGTATTTGGCAGGTCAATGGGTTTTTAAGTATTAATTTTATTTCCAAACTGTTTCCAGTTGTTTGCAGAATTCCCAACTCGTTTCCACACATATTCTTCAATCCAGGAAGAGTTCCAGAGTTACAAGAATGACATTTTCATTTAAAACAAATCTCCTCAACTTTTCTTTGAGGTTTTTTTTTCTTTGGCGGAACCAGGGATTGAACTCAGACCCTTGCGCTTGCCAGGGAAGCACTTATTCCACTGAGCCATCTCCCTGGCCCCATTTGAAATTTTAATGAGTTAAAAATTTCCTTTAAAATTTCATGTTTTACTATGTAGAAAACATTTTATAAAATTATATGGACTTAAATGTTAAGCATCTCTAACAGATTTGAGTGTTTAGTAGAAGTACAGTGATTATAATTTTAATATCGCTGGAACATTTGTGTTGTCTGGTCCTGTGAGAAACCTGGACATTAAAACTGCACCACCCGATGTGAGTCACAAAGTGCATGACCATCCTGGAAAGCCGCGGTGGTCTTCTCATTCACATGTGGAGGTTAGCATGAGGCTCGGCAGAGAGCAAAACACTTACTCAAAAGCAACATATGTCAGGAGAGTTGCTGCTGAGAAGAGAGCAGACGCCCCACAGCCGATGTAGGTGACGACCGTGAGGGCCCTGGTGTTTCTCGCATCTATCTGGGAGGCACTCCGTGGAAGGTCCTGCACAAAACAGGGAAGGAACTCTAAGCATTCCCCTGACCTGACAGGTCTTCAGCGTCGTCAGTGTCACCGCTCGTCTCAGGGCAGCTCACTGTGGGACAACAAAATGCACCCTCCCACTCATCCCACCCAGGCAGATCAGCCTGTGAGAGAAGAAGGCAGCATGCTTGCCAGAGGGAGGTGTACACTGTGTTCGATCTTTACTGTTTTGCCTGGGTTTCTCCTGCCCTGTCAAACCTGAAGTGTAAAACCACCCAGTCTTGGGCTGGGGATGCAGCTCGGTGACACTGTGCTTGCCCGGCAAGTGCGAGGTACTGAGTTCAATTCCTGGTACCCGACCTGTGCCCTCAAACCAGCTAGGCTCCCTCCTGAAACTGGAGAGGAGGCAGCTGCCTTGCACAGGGAGCAAGCAGGCATGGGTCTCTGTTTACATACTACGTGTGAGTTTGAATGGAGGCTACAGTGCCTGACATCGAATCCTTGGAACCCTGGATTCTTCGCAAGTGGAGTCCAGAAGAGCTGGCGCCGGTGGCCAAGAGTATCTGGATCTAAGTGTGATGTTGACACTTCTGCTCACGGTCATTGCACAGTTTGGTATGGATTATGGGGAAGTTCTTAACAATATTCTTCATAAACAACATGCTAAGAATTTTAGGTTGTTTTGCTTTTGATTCCCTGTAGACCTGAAAGGGCACAACTTAAAGTGTGGGGGACTACTATTGAGTGGCAGAAGTAAATATTTCTCATTATATTAACATATGGATTATTAATTTCACTGTGCTGAGGCACACAAAATCTGAACATGGTAGGACAATCTCTTTTCCTCCTTAAAAGGGAGATTAGAATGGGGATATGTCTTCAGGTGTGTCCTGACAGCCACAGCTGGATGAAAACAACGGCTTCAAACATGGTCATGTTCTACAACAGAGCCTTCTTGGAAGTGGTGTTCATTGAACGTCCAATGTAAACTAGATCCTTCTGAAAAAAACTGATACAGATTTTTCCTTCCGTATGTTAATTTTCTTTAATTATTTAATTAATTATTATTATTATTATTATTATTGGCAGAACCAGGGATTGAACTCAGGCCCTTGCACTTGCCAGGGAAGAGCTTATTCCACTGAGCCATCTCCCTGACCCCAATTTTCTTTAATTTAAAAAATATTGATAAATCTACGTCTGGAGTAGATGGTGTCTGTGTGCTCACACACGTGGGTGAAATGAGCAGCAGGAGGGAATAGGTACCTGTCGCATGGAGAAGTGCACTGAGTGACAGAGACCAGCAGACTCGAGAACTCAGCAAAGCCCAGAATTCCAAATAAAAATTAAACAGTATTATTTACACAGAATTTGTATGTTGTCTTACGCATATAGAAAATTAAAATATGAAGGTATTTATCGCTGTAGATTTGCCAACATGAAAACGCACTGGTGTAAAATATGGAAGTTTTGCTGTAGCTCACCTGAGCCCGCCCAAGCCCCTGGCTTCTGACGAGTGCGTGTGGGCACCTCGTTGGTGACCAGGCTGGGGCTGGGGTGGCGGCTCCTGGCACTGCTCCCACCCACAGAGGTTTAGTCCAACCAAACCACTGCCTTGCCACCTTCAGGCAACACCTCCCCAGCACC